>JASDQU010946860.1:2607-23272 GCA_032191745.1 Picea mariana | reverse complement strand
GTGTGATTTTTATAATCAGATGTTAAATATTGAGCGCGGGGCATGCTGTACAAGTTGGGTCTTCTGAACAGACCAGAATTGAATAAAGTTTTATTATCTCTCATATTCTTGGGTGGAAGGAAGGGGCAAGGATAGAGAGTTCAAATATCTCTTGATATTGGAGGATTGTATCTTCCTTGGAGGTTTATCCCTCCCTTTACATTTGGAAGCTGTAGCTACCTTTGGAAGTCATTACTTCCCTTGAACAAAAACTATTGATTATTTCTAATATATTGTGCATGGTGTATTGTGGTGTATTGGTGTAACTATTATACTATTGTTCATTTCTCATTGGATATAATTAAATGGTTTAAGTATAAGTTGAAAAAGGTTTTAAATTGTACTTGATACTGATTCACCCCCCTCTCAGTATCAACAAGAACTTCTTCTGCATTAGGGACTTGGAATTCTTAGCAGGGATCAGTTCCCTCGTTAGGAATGTTGATCTGGGGTAATTATTTTGAAAATCAATGGAACCTTGGACAAAGCACTATGCCTATCCCCACAGAACTGACATGGGGCAATCCTTCCCAAATTCCTTCGAATGTAATGCATGCCCAACCATCTATGTCCTATTTTGGAAATCAGTCGATGATTTCTCCTCACATGCAAAATCCATACGCTGGCCATGGCCATGGGTTTTACCAGAACCTAGGCCAATAGCCAAAATTTTCTTGGCAACCTGGCGCCAGCTAAACTCCAGGCCCCTTTTTCCTAGGTTATCACCAACAACCCAAACTACCCTTCTTGGAAACCTTGCATTTTCCATACTTAACAAGGTTGTTGAATGACCCTATCTGTCATGATCCGCGTTGGCCTCCTATGCCGAAGAAGTTGCCTTCGGACATCCCAAAGTTTGAAGCCAATCCTAACAAAGATCCAGGAGATCATGTGACTACCTTCCATCTTTGATGCTCATCTAACTCGTTGAAATACGACTCTGTACAGTTGCGATTGTTTCAACGTACTCTCATTGGGAGTGCCACGAAATGGTACGTTGAGCTTGATTGCTCAAGATACTCTTCCTTTGGTGAACTGGTGATGGATTTCCTAAACCATTTTCAGTTACCTATGAGATACAACGTTGGCACCGAATTGCTGACCAATTTCTCACAAACAAAAGTGGACCATATCTCTGATCACATCCGAGAATGGAGACATCGAAAGAGTTTAATCAAGGTACCAGTCCCACCAGCATTCCTGCTAGAGTGGTTCCTTAAGTCTTTGGTCCCACAATTGTCCAAAGACGTCGCGACGTCGGGAGTATTTTTTGAAGAAGACAACATTATGAGATCTCAACAACTTGAGATAATCTATTCTCAGTTCAGTTTATTATACGAGATCTTTTCAGATGCGCCACGCTCAATACTTGATAACACCAGACAGAGAGATAGACCACATGCCGATGGTATTGTTGGTTCAACACAAACAAAGCACGTTGAGCAATTGATGAAGCAGTTGCAGCAGTTGTCTATACAACACACAACGACCAACCAAACTACTGCTTTGGCCGCTCCCCCTAGCAAAACGTCGGATGTACACACAATGCTATCGACTAATCCAAAGGCCACCCAACAGCCTGAAGGAAAGAAAAAAACAAAGAAACAAGGGTAAGGGGGATAAAAAACCTACTGATAATGCTGGTAGGGACAACAATGAGAAATGAAAGGCGAGGTATCCATGAAACTTATGTGTGGAAGACCACCCGACCCATCTATGTCCTTGGTTTGCAGAAGCCCAAAAGTTTGTGATGCAACAACAACCTACTGTGTTAACCAATCCATTTCAACATGGGCAAAATCTAACCCAAGCCTCTGGAAGCACAGAAGGGGGCATCCAAGGACCCTCTCCATCTTCAAACAACCCTGCATTCACGAATGTATATATGGTGAACGGTGGTGCTTTTATATCAACTAGAGCGCATGACTATAGTAAACTAAGAACTTCTGAGAAGGGAAAAGAAGCCGAACTCCCATCTCTTCCTTTACAGATTGAGAAGACGTCGGGCGAAACAATGACACACATCACAAAAGGCGTGTTCAAAAAAGCTTCTCACAACCCAAACGCAAGGGCTGCCCAGAACTATTATGTGGTGGAAGATTTATCACAAACCCCTTGTGCGATGTCTGCTTTGGAGGTCCTCCAAAGTTTCCCTTCCCAGAGGAAAGCCTTGTTAACCACTTTAGGATCTACCGAGACTAGTAACCTGGGTACAATCATGCTGGATACAACTGACCTAAAACCTCATCTGCCTTACCACGTAGTGTTTCAGATAGTTGTGGCTTATCCCACGAAAATTTTTACTCGAAATATCTTCCGCATGGTGGTTGATGAGGGAGCCTCAACATGCATTATGTCGTTGGCATGTTGGAAGTTGGTTCACCAACCCATTTTGTCTCCGTCACCTACTGTCCTCACCGCTTTCGATGGTCGTTCATTCTGACCACATGGAATCATTCCCTCTTTCCCCATATAGTTAAGAAGGAAGACCATGTATGTCGAGGTAGAGGTAGTCGATGTGCCCCTCGACTATAACCTCTTGTTAGGAAGGAGTTTGACTTATGCCATGCAAGCTATGGTTGCTATAGTTTTCTAGGTCTTGTTGTTCCCACATGAGGGCCAGATAGTGACCATCGATCATTTGTCTTTCTCCAGACCTGACCATTCATTGGGGGCATCCATGGTCCCGATGATTGATAATTCTCAACCAGGTGTAGTCAACATAGGGGTTGGTTTATGCCCATCTTTGATGGGTACCTTCAATTACTTGCCCCCTCAAGGCAATATCAAGTTTATATCCAATTACCATAAGGTTGAGATTTTTCAAGTTTCTTCATTCCACACGACTTACTTCAGCGATCCGTGGATACTTCCTTCCCCATCGGCCACGATGGATGGGACAGGGCACCTGGGCATGTCCATCCCCTTGTCTGCAGCTGAAGTAGCATACTCTTTAGTCCAGTAAGCTTCAACTAACACTGATCCAACTCCTGCTCAAGAGTTTGATCCTCTTCTAGAGCCTATTTTGGCTCAGGGTTCTCTCACTGACATCAATTCATTAGACTTAGTCTTGCCTTCTGATGAAGCTATAATTGAGGCAATGACTAGTCCGGACAAACCTTGGGAAGATCTTCATCACAGATCATAATTCCTCCCAGAGTTAAGCAGAATCGAAGCTGGAGAATTCACCTTGACTATAATGGGAGATAGGTCTTGTCCTATTAATCCCTTAGCTACACATGAGGCTTATGCTGAGGGTAATATGGAAACTATCACTGAAACCTTACCGATCAATATCTCCCAAAAGCCTGGCGTTGTGGAAAATGTTTTTGTCGAAGATGATTGCTCCCTCAGAGAGATTCAAATCTACAAAGATATTTTTAAAGAATTCCTTGACATTTTTGCCTGGTCTTATGAGGAAATGCCAGGCATTGATCCAAAAATAGTTGAACATGAAATCACAACTTATCAAGATGCCAAGCCTATCCGACAGAAGCTTCATCCAGTTAACCCCAAGAAAGTAGCAACCATTAAGGTTGAGGTTGAAAAACTGCTAAAAGCAGGTTTTATCTATCCTATCCATTTGACCCAATGGGTTTCAAACACCATGCCAGTCAATAAAAAACAAGGCACAATTTGTGTATGTACAAACTTCCGTGATTTGAACAAAGCCTGTCCCAAAGAAAATTTTTCCCACACCATTCATCGACCAGATAATTGATGAATGTGCAGGTTGCAAGGCCTTCTCTTTCATGGATGATTTTTTAGGATATAACCAAATACAAATCAAACCCAAAGACCAACACAAAACAACATTCATCTGTCCATGGGGTACATTCACGTATTGTAAGATGCCTTTTGGTCTAAAAAATGCTAAAGCCACCTTTCAGTGGGCCATGTCTTTTGCTTTCCATGACCTCAAGCATATAGTCGAGGCCTATTTAGATGATTTAGCATCTCGATCTCGCAAGAGAATGGATCATCCCACACACCTCGGACTTATCTTTGAGCGTTGTCGCTACTTCCGGATTCACTTGAATCCAAACAAGTGCAGCTTTTACGTAACATTTGGATGTTTGTTAGGTTTCATAGTGTCAACAATAGGGATTATGGTCAATCCTCTCAAGGTTGAGGAAATAATTCAGTTTCCCACCCCACGCACAATCCTTCAACTTCAAAGTCTACAGGGCAAGGAAAATTTTTTAAGATGCTTCATCGCTAACTATGCCGAGATCACCAAGGGCTTTATGTGCTTACTTAAGAAAGACGTTTCTTTTTATTGAGACGATGCAACTCAATGATATTTTGCCACATTGAAACATGCACTCACAACTGCCCCTCTGCTTCGACCACCTAACTATAACAAGGATTTCTTATTATATCTTGCTGCAACAGATTCAACCATTGGCATGGTCTTAGTTCAGGAAGATGACTTGTTCTCAGAATATGTCATCTATTACCTAAGCTGAGGCCTTGTAGGACCGGAACTCAATTATTATCATATTGAAAAACTTGCGTTGGCAGCAGTCCATGTTGTTCAATGGTTCTGTCATTATGCTCTGTTTCGCAAGACCACCGTCATTGTTGTCGTGAATCCATTTCAGTACATGTTGACATGATGAGTAATAGGTGGAAATATTAGTAGATGGATAGTCATCCTCCAGGAGTTTGACTTAGATTTTGTTTTAGCGAAATCTAAAAAGTCACTGGTCTTCGCAGAACTTATTTTGGAACTTTCGGCTAAGTCAAATGATCTTGTGCCCGAAGAGTCACTTATCAGAGGAGATATGTTTTTGATCACCTCTTCGGATCCCTGGTACAGATATATACTTATCTATCTTCAGAATTTGAAGTGCCCCACCTCTGCTTCTCGTGATGAGCATCGATGCATATGCCATCAGGCTAATAATTATCTCATACTCAATGATACATTATATCGAACCGGTGTAGACTGCATCCTACATCGATGTCTCACTCACGAAGAAGCAATTATCGTGCTTAAGGATTGCCATACCAGATCTTGTGGCGGTCGTTTTTCTGGGTTGGAAACAACCCAAAAAATTCTACGAGTAGGTTACTTCTATCTGACATTTATCAAAGATTGTATCGAATCGATCAAGAAGTGCCACCCATGCCAAATCTTCTCTCAGAAGATGAGGGCACATCCCACTCCCATTTTTCCTATCATCACAGTTGGTCCCTTCACCAAGTGGGGGATTGATTACACTAAATGAAACCCTCCTTGAGAAAGGGGGCACCGCTATATCATCGTAGATGTAGACTACTTCATAAAGTGGGTTGAAGCTATGCCAATGTTTAAAGATGATGGAGAGACTACAACTCTCTTTTTATTCAACTAGATAATAGCAAGGTTCAACGTCCCAAGGGAGATTGCCACTAACCATGGAAATCACTTTAAAAACCAGATGATGACCGATTTAACATCAAAACTTGGGTTGTGGTAGGAACATTCATCACCCTACTACCCCCAAGAAAATGGTCAGGTGGAAGTTGTGAACAAGACTCTTAAGACCATTCTATAGCGAACGATCAACTCAGCCAAGTCAAATTGGCATTTGATGTTATACTCGGCATTATGGGCTTACCAAACATCTGTTAAGAGTACAACTGGTTTCTCACCTTTTCAACTCATTTACGGGTTGGAGGCACTCTTGCCTATCGAATGTCAGATCCCGTCTCTAAAGTTGGTAGTACAATTATTTCCGGACACTTCTCCACTTGAAGAACGGTTAGTATACCTTGAGCAACTCAATGAGCAGCATCATGATGTGGCACTGTCCAATGAGGCTCACAAACATAAGGTCAACTATCAGTATGATAGGTCCATTCGTCCTCGGATTTTCTCTGAAGGCGAACTTGTTATGGTCTATGACCAAGATAAGGACCCCCTGGGGGCAAGAAAATTCAAACCCATGTGGTTCGGACCTTTCATCATAAAAGAGGTTTTAAAAAATGGTGCTTATTGTCTGGTTGACTTTGAAAGGAATGCTTTGGCGGAGCCTAGAAATGGTCTCTACCTCAAGAAGTATTACTCATAGGCAGGTCACTGTGGGTAACTTTTTGTAACATATGTATAGTCTTTGTACTATTACTTTCTAGTTTATTTTAGTGTTATGGACGTGTCGTTGATGTTATCTTTCGTCACTGTGGCAAATGTCAAGTGATTCTGAGGTGTTCATTGGGTATGCATATGGTGCTAGTTGGCACACTCTGAGGCTTGCCTCCATAGCTTGGGTAATCTTTACACCTCAAGGCCAGTTACTATCTTCTAGAGGTATATGCTTAGATGACACCACAAACAATGTCGCCGAGTATAGTGCAGTTATTGAGTTGCTTCATGATGCTTTGTCATTTGGTATCTCTCAGCTCCGGGTCTATCTCGACGCTTAGCTGGTTGTGTCTTAGTTAAATAGAGTATATCAGGTTCATGATCCAACTTTACACTGAGGATTCCTTAGGGTACGTCTCTTAGAACGAAACTTTTATTATATTACATATTTTCATGTTCCTAAGAGATTAAACCAAGTTACAGATACTCTAGCTAATCAAATTTTATATTGGCATCTTGCACACATATGAAAGAACATTCACATAAACATGTAAATACATTTTTTTGCACACATGATCCATAAGACACAAAAGACAAAAAAAAAAAAATCGCATATAATATCATAAAGAAACCAGAGTACACAGATGGATGGAAGCACCTCAAAAATATGACCAATAACGAGTCACGGGGCTTATGTCCTCAAAAAATATATACAAGTAGTGATTGTGGCACGTAAAAATGTCTAGCTAAGGTCAGGGCCTGTGGGCCCTGTTATACTGATCCACAGCATTGGCTAAACGCCAAAACAACCGGACCCACCTACATGGTGCCCCCACTACATGAGGCTGCATAGATGGTGGCAGGTCCTCAATCTTTTCCATAGGGACCATGCGAGTGAGCGTAGTAAAGTTCCGCTCGACTCATCTCAATACCCTCTCAGCCTCCCCAGCTGGAATATCTCCTGCTACTGTCCGTCCCCCTGCAGTGGCAGGTGCAGCCCCTAGCTGAGGATGATGCATGTTCCTTGCATAGTCATCCGGTCGCATTGGTCCCACATCTGTACACAATGAACACATATCTGAAAAATACTCTCGTATAACAAAAAAAAATTGATATATATAACAAAAAAAACATAAAAATTACATATGTTTAACAAAAAAAAACTACAAAGGTGGATATTTACCCATCTCCCCTCACTACTCACCAGGAGGTACTGGTATCTCAGGGTCTCTCGAGAAAACAATCCCAACATAGGGGTAATCCTCTATAACCGGGATCTGTCGCGACAACCACACAAAGAAGCCATCGTTGAGGGACTCATTGGTCCTTTCGCCACCCTGTCGCGGCATTAATACTGCCCATCTACACATAGCAGGAAGAGAGGCCTTATGTCCTCGTACCAGTACTCGAGGACTAAAACTTGGAACTCTCTCAAAAAAGAGCGAGCACAGAATGGTCCCGAACCCAAAGTTCCTTTGTGTCTACAAACAAAAATCCGTCAACTGCCTCTTCATACACTCAAGCAATGTGGTACTCCAATAAAAAATTTGTGCATTTAAGCACTGGACTGCACAGTTCATCTTTGCATGGGACACCTGATGTAGAGCCGTAGAACCAATGATTTGCCCAATAAGCAACACTATCGCCTGTAGCGATAAGTTAGTGATCTTTCCTATAGGCACCTTCGAGCTCAAGTGGTCTGTATCATCCGCACAGTATAAACCTATCAATTCCACTATGTTATGCAGCCCCAAAGGAAAAGTCTGGAAGTTGACTGGTTCCCCTCTCTGGGAGAGGCCAGTCAAAAAATAAATGTCTTCAGTCGTGGGCACCCATGACTGCCCCTCTAACATGAATGCCCTTGCATCTGGATGCTAGTAGTCAACCAAGGCATTCAATAGCCTAGGTTGTGCTCGCATAAAAGGACATAGGAAAAATTTGAGTAACCCACATTGCATCAAAGAATCCACAACATTGGGGTCTTCCTCAACCAACTCACTAACCTCTTCATGCTTTATTTCTCTCCAGTGGACATACATCCTACAAAACACCAAGGTTCAAGAGAGTTAACCCTTGATTTTTAAGCCCTTTTCATTGAATAAGGGGTCCATGCGGGCTGTAATAATGACAGTCACATGTACACACATGCAGAGTTTACTCCGCCCGAATGTACATGCGGCCTGTCCTGAGACAACCCACGTGGACCTAGGGCCAACTTTTTAAAGGTCGACACCCTCCCAAAAAATAAAACCTCAAGGAAAAATAAAGACTTAAAATGCAACATAGGAGAGTTTGTAGTTACTTGGTCCAGACAGAAGTTCGTTTCATCCACTATAGCTCCTAGAATCACCACTTTTATCAAAGGGGGTCTTTAGGCTCCAGAGTCAATTTCCAAATCAACAATGGTGATAATGAGCTGCCATCTTCTATTTATAGACTTTTTGGCCTCTTTTGTCACTTTTTTGGCCTCCCTTATCATTTTCCTTAAACCAAAAACCATTTAGCATGATTCAGGAGTTGTATGGGAGGGATTTGATCGAGTTTTGGGACAGTTTTTTGGAGTTTTGGGTAATTTTCGATGGTCCGTGATTTTTTTTTTCGAGGATCAACTTGAGCATGTAGGTTAGGTTTCTGCCTTGAGTTTTGTATCTCGTTGTCTTTTTCCTTCGCTATAGGATCGATCCCATTAGGTTGCAACACAAAACCATCACAGTTGCTTTAGAAGTGTCGCGACTTGGTGGTAGAGCTTACCGGAACATGGATGCCCTAAGTAGATCCTAGTTGCATTATAGTAACCATGTTGTCTCTAATCACTGTAGGCTCGAGAGTCCTTGTTGTTTTTCCTGATTATGAGTTTGAGCCTCATTTGCATGATTCCTTTTCACTCTTGACCTCTCCCTCGGGACTCCCAAAAGATATAACGGGTCTTCTTTTAAGCCCTTTTTTCAGACCCTCTAAACATGAAAAGATTGTTGAGCGATCTTGTGGCCTTTCACACTCGTTAAACTTAAATTTGAAGTCACGTATGTCCGACGGTAGTGTACCCCTTTTTCGGTCTGGATGGTCAACTGTACGAACAAAGGTATACTTTATGGAACTTCAGTTCTCTAGAAGAGTACTCTCAGGTATCATTTTACCCCTTTTTTGGGCCTGAAGGACTAAATTTACGAAAAAGGAATCCCCATGGAGTCCATAGTTAAGCTCTTTTTAGACTCCCTAAAATTGAAAAGATCGTCGAGTGACCTTATTTTTTCACACTCGTTAAACTGGTCCAGAAGAACATTCCTGATGGAGTCCATAGTTAAGCTTTTTTCAGACTCCTTAAAAATGAAAAGATGGCCGAGTGATCTTGTCTTTCTCACACTCGTTAAAATGGTTTTGAATAGACGTCTTGTCGGTGCTAGTTTACCCCTTTTTCGAACCGACTAGTCTATCTTCGAAAAAGGTACCCCAATGGAGTCTCCTTTTGTGTTTTTTCAGACTCTCTAAATATGAAAAACCACCAAGCTTACCTTCTCTAGGCTTGTTAAACTTACATCAAAGGACGTTACCATTGTCTGTTTTGTTAACCGTGTTTGCACACCTTATATGCCATCCTTGTAGCACTTTTCTTTTGCGTATTAACACCCTTGGCCCCAGAGGATTTTTCTTGAGTATCATTATTCTGAACATCAGTCTTGTCCTTGCGCCTTGAACTTGTATGTTTGTAACACTCGTTCCTCCATTGTAACGTAACATTCCTTTATTCTTTTTTCCAAAATTATTGAAAAAGACAAAAAAATCAAATATACCCCAAAAAGAGGAAGGGAAAAGTATTTTCTTTATTGGTAGCATAATGAATCACCCTTGGATAAAGCACATCTTTACGTTTGTTCGTCAAACTATGGGATGTAATACGACCTTAGGAAGTTGTTCTCACTACATAGAGTTGTGTCCTCCTTCATTTGGTTATTCTTCCGAACATATGGAGAGTTTGCATTGCCTCCTGCTTCGTAAACTTATGATTAATGCCATGTTGTTTAAGTCTCATCATTTGTCGTGTTGTTGTCCAAGGGAATTTTCTACCAAGCCTAAGTCATCCCCTCTGCAATTTTTCTCTTTCCCTCATACTCGACCATCCTGAATGTCCAATCAAGTCTTTGTTCGAAATCAATGAAGCCTTCAGTCTGATCATCAAGATTCTCTAGTCCATGACGGACGAGCCATCAAAGACCTATGGGTAGTGAAGTCATAGACTCATATTACACTCCTATCTGAGTTTTGAATATTTTGAAGTTGTTGCTCGAGCTTTGAAGACCTCATCTCCAACCATCAAGCAGTATTAGCTTCTAGAAGATGGATACTCTATACATATATATTTTTTATTTCGAGATGTAGCTCCGTTGTGTATTGTTCGTGGCTACACTTTATATAGTTATTTGACATGGATCTACAGTGTATTTGATTGGTAGCCATGATTCTATTCTATCCCGAGCATGGGTATGCCCGCCTCGGTGAGACATTTTCTATTTTGTAGACGACACCTCCCAGTTCCTAGTCCCTGGGCTCACTTGTTCGGCACATCAGTAAAGATTGGTAATGTATTTCATCCATCAGATGATCTTTTGACCTCACACATTAGGGGGCATCTGTTATAACCCTAATTTGCACCATACATGCTTACTTGGCATCAGGCCATCTCAGATCCCTTCTTTGCTAAAGCACTGTTGAACAACTCTTTAAAAAACCTCTTTTATAAGGGCCCACGTGCCCTACTCCATTACTGCATGCGTGTACATGCTAGTTGACCTAAAATAACCCGTGTGTACCTACAAAAGAATGAAAAAAGGAAAGTTGCCGATGGAACACACAGCTTTGGGTGAGTTAACCGAATCTTTCGGCCATGCATGGTCGAGGGTTCGTCCAAATACCTAGCTTCTTCTAGCCTATAAAAGAAGGGTTAGGGGTCCTATTTGGAGGAGGAGAAGAAGAGTAAAGAAACTCTACCCAATTGCACATTCCCATTGTCCCAACCCTTTAGCCATCCTTATGCAAAGAGAGATACAAAGCAAAGACGTTGGAGGACATTTGAAGAGGAGCCCAGGATCAGGTTCATTGAGCAATGGCCGGTCTTGACATTGTAAGTTGATTCATTGAAGTTAATGATAAAGAAATGCTTTTCCTATCCCACTATATGAGTTCTTCATAGTTTAGTGAATATATGTTTAAATCTCTAACCCATTAATCTATAGAACAAATGCATGTACAGTTTGTTGATTTTTTTGTACGCAGTTCACTCTTGGGAGGATAGCTGCTAGCAAGCAATCAAGCATGAAGAAGGATTGATATCGAACATCCGGAACAAGGTATGTTCGTTTAACCATGTATTTTCTTAAAGGAAATGGGGATTAGGTCTGGGACGATGGTAGAAAGTAGGATTCTTTCGGTCTTATTTGCATGCATAATATAACACTAAGTGCTAGTCCGTAGGGGGATTTCCCACCACAACACTTGGTTCTTCTCTGATACGTTTTTAGAGTATGAAGAATAGATTGAAAGAACATGTCTTCCACAGGGAGAATCGGTTAAATAGACATACATGTCCACCCTATTACAACTAGTACAAGATATGAATAATCGTATGATAGTGTATGAGAGAAAGGGAACAGTCTCCCCTTTCACCCCTGGAGCTTCATCCTCTTCTGCAGCCCCCGTTATAAATCCGATTGAAAATAATTTTTAGCCTAAAGCTATCTTGCCTCATAGTTGGTGTAGCTTCTGTGAGGAACACCATGAGGAAGCCACATATGAGGTAAGGAAGAGTGCTAGAGATAAGATCTTTGGTAAAAGACTAGAAACTACTATCGTTGTCCTAGATTTTGAAGAGCTAGAAGATGTCATGATCATCAATATTAAGAACAAAGCCTATGCTCCCAAAGAAAAATTTGACCCTCCCCGCAATTATTCTAGCCCAAGATCATCCTCACCCGTGACTACTATCCAATTTCCTAATGTTCCTGATAGTCAAGAAACAACTTCCCCTCTCCCCTCTTCCAAGTACAATATCTTGAATCAGTTGGAAAATATCAAAGTAGATGCAACCCTTCTGGACATGGTTTCCATCCTTGAACAACAAATGCATATGAAACAATTCATGGAAGGAAAATCTTCTGTTGTAGCCAACTTATCTGAAGATGTGAATGAAGAGGATTCGTTTGTAAATAAAGTAGGTGTACATAACTTTAGATACCCTGTAAAAAATCCCCCTTTTTATATTTCTATAAATATTATGGATAAGATCACCTGTTGTTGCCTCAATGATGGTGGTTCGAGCCCAGGTGTGATGTCAAAGATTATTATGGAAGAGATAGGATTGTCTTGTACAAATGAAAACGCCAAAATCATGCTCTCCTACAATAATCTACAACAAATGACCATAGGCGAGATTAAGGTTGTGACCTAACTTTTGTGCGCACACCCTTAAGTAAGGACGACCCTTAGTATTCAGGTAATCAATATGCTAGTAAGAAATTAATCAATCATCTTGGGAAGATATTGGCAAGATTTAACATGTGGATACCTCTCACTCGACGGAACACATTATTCGTTCCTCAGAATGGTAAGAACATTATAGTCCTTAGAGAGGGAAGGATTTCACCTTATATAGAGAGTGTCCCACAACCTAATGTAAACTATATCGACGAGGACCTAGGAGTGTATTCCATCTTTGTTGAGGATGATAGAATTCCCTTGGAACAAATCAATTTAGATGATGATATGTGGCATACGTACTTTGATGGTTCATGCTCTGATGAAGGTAATGGAGCTGGAGTTATCTTGATTTCACCTGTAGGGAAAATTCATAACTTGTCTTATAGGTTGGAGTTTGCTTGTACGAACAATATCATTGATTTCGAAGCTTTATTATTAGGCATTGAAAATGCCTATAATCTTGGTTGTGGTCACCTTTCAGTTTTTGGAGATTCTGAGCTTGCTGTGAACATTGTACATAGGATATATTCTCCTAGAAACAAGTTGATGAAACGATATACCCAAACTATTTGGGCACTTATCTCGAACCTATTATCTTTAAACATCACTCATTTTAAGATGGAATTGAATTCAATGATTGATCGTTTAGTTGTCGTTGCATTTTCTCCTAATCGACAAATTTTGCCTCACATACCTAATTGTAATTTTTAATATCTATAGCATCTGCATATCCCTAACAATATAGATTATGGATAGGTTTTCCCTAACGATGAGAGCATTTCTTATTTGATTCAAAATGAACCTCCAAATCCCAAGGAAAGTATATCCGTGAAAGATGACATTATTCCTAAGGGCCTGACTGCTCTTGAGAGTTCGTTTTCATTAAGTGATGCAGGAAATAAAGAAAAACAAAAAGAAGTGGATTTGGAAAGGAAGGTGGGTGAAACCATCTCCTTGAACATTGGGACACTCGAGGCTCCAAAGAATGATAAAATAGGTGCCCAATGTTTTGATGAAGATGAAATGAAGTTTTCCAAGCTACTTGGTGAATTTAAAGATGTTTTTTCTTGGTCTTATGAGGATCTTTGTGGTTTTGATCCTAGTATTATACAACATTCCATCCTCATCAAGGAAGGCATAAAACCCGTTAGGAAAAAACAAAGACCTGTCAACCCTGCACCAGAAACAATTATTTGAAGAGGATTGGGAAAAATCTTTAAGGTTGGTATCATCCTTCCAGTCAAGTGTTCTGAATGGGTTTCAAATTTGTTCCCTGTATGGAAATCCACTAAACATATAAGGTTTTGCATTGATTTACACGTGGTTAAGCGGGCTATTATGAAAGGATTTTCTCCTCTCCCTAACATAGAAATGATTCTACAGAAGGTCGCAGGGTCACAGATGGTTCCCTTACTTAATGTTCTTTTCAGTTACAATCAAATCGAGGTAAAAGGGGAAGATGCTTACAAAACCACCCTTATCACTGATTGGGGTACCATGACTTATGAACGTATGCTTTCTTATGCAAGTACCACTTTTAAAAGACCTATACAAATAAATCTTGATGAATTGATCAATATTCATATCCATCTTGATGATATAATTATATACGTTAAAGGGATGTTAGTTACATCAGAGTTTCAAGTGTTATGGTTGGATCCTCTCAAGATCACCTTTTTTCTGAGTACTAACTCTTACATTCTAAAAACATTACAGGAGCGATTATTATCCTACAACACTAACTATTCTCACTTGAAATATTACCTGGAACAAACTTGAAAATTTCTAATGTTGTTTGGGTTTTTTGTATATTAATAGTCTAGCTCTACTTTCTTTTCTATCACTATTTTTCATTTTGGCATTACAGTAGTTTGATTTCTACTTTTCAATTTTGACAATTTCATACTGCCTTTACTTTTCTGTCATTTTATTTCTAATGTTTTAAATTCCACAATTTTAGTTATGTTATGATTTTTATTTCTTTTCATCTTTAAGTTAATTCTGGTCAAGAATAAGATGTTGGATAATTGTTGCCATAGTGAAACTCTTGTAAGATATTTTTAGTCAATAACAATCAATGTTACACAGTTGTTACAATGTTCCCCTGAAAGAACTTGAATTTTCTATCTACCCTCACTGTTGTCTTTCAAGGAAATTGGTTATCTTCCGCTTCTGCTTTCCATTTCTCCATCCATTTAAGAATTTAAAAGAGCAAGTCCATAATTTTTATCCTTGAAATAAAAGAGAAGATTTTGGTTGAACGATTGTGCACACAGTGGTAAACCCACTCATACTTAACATTTTTCATGAGTTATTCCCAAATTCCTGATCATTGTTCCATTAAATCCGCTCACTTCCCCCTGTTGCATAATATTCCTGGTTATATCTTCTTGACATGTTTTTCTTAGTCTGCGAAACCATGAGTTGTGAGTTCTAAATATATTGAAAACAAATTTCCCTGCGGAGTCGTGAGTTTGTTGACAATAAAAATCGCAACAAAGATTTTTCTCGCAAAGTATTGCTAAATCCTATTATTATAAGCGAACGAGATATATAATACTAGTAGGTAGGACCCCCTTGTAGATTGGGAGATCAGATCTGATTCTTATTTCATGTTTATGCTGTTGTTCGACACTGCTTACAGGGTTCTACATGATTGATGAAATCTTGGTTTTATTGAAATGGATAATGCCTATTATGTGTTGTTTATAATTGCTCTAAGCTCTAAATTCCATATTGTGTGAATGGCTTATATCCACTGTTATCACATTTCTATTAGCGCCATGATATGTTACATGTTGCAACTGCAGAAAACATATGTTAGTCATGATAAAAGATAAAATAAATATGGAACAAATCCAATGGGAAAAAGGTTATCCTACACTATGCTATGCTATGATACATTATATGAAAATGAATTTAAAGGGATTGTTGTTAGTCCTAGCTAACAAAGTTAGTGGCTATATGATTTATTGAGATATATAAAAACATGGTGGATATGTGTTATGGTATAGTTGGAAATGGTTAAGGGTGATATGGGTTGTGCATTTGACAAGTGATGGATGTTGAGTTCGATGCATAGATTAACTAAGTGGACTAATGGAAGGTTAGTTGGCGTGTACTAAGGAGTTTAATGAATGGAGGATGGAGGCGACGTGCATTTACTGCACGTCACTCCATACCCGTTTCAGTATCCGTCACCCTATCTTAACTATTGTTCAATTGTGTTTTGTTGTGGTTAAGCTCCAATATTAAGGAAAGGGAAGAACCGCTCGACCAAGATCACGTTTTTAAGGCGTTTGGTTACATGTATGTCTTTTTTTCCATCCATGAACGTGCTCCAGTTATGAAATAGATATTGGCTCAGTGATGTATGGGTCTGTTTTTTTCTTAAAACTATGATATTTCTATGGATTGATTGGTTTGTGTGGTTGAGGTCACGGTTTCATTTATCATTCTAAGTGCTAGAAACCATGAAGGCTCTATGTCGTCCTTATTGGTTTTGGTTGAAGGGTTTCAGATTGGATGGTTGTCTCCACACTTTTCTTGTCACCATACCTAGTCATTTTGTTGATTATGGGGTTTCTGGGCTTGAGCCACATTGTGTCACTACGTATTGTTTCACCTAGGTATGGATTCATTCATGCTATTGATGTTTGCGTAGTGGGTTATGATGACTATTATGCCAAGGGGCTTGCTTAAGGTTTATTGATATTTCTGGACTCTATTTTATCTCAGCATTCTTTGGGTTGATTAGGAAAACTGTGAGGGTTATACCCTGCATGTTCTTGGTGTTATTACAGACCAAAATGAAGCCTTTTCTCCTCTATTCATAGTCTCTCCTATCTTGTGAGTTTTCACCCTCTCTGTGAAGTTGGTGGTGGTATACCCTGTTTGTCCTCTGTATGGTCTCATAGGTTCTCACCCATTATTGGGGGTCGACCCTAGTTCCCCTGTGTTGGTCCATAGAGCGAACCCTTGATTACTCAAAGCCCGACTTTTGATAATTGGAGCCCGTTATATCCTCTCGATTATATTGTTGATTGTTATGAGTTAGTGGTGTATCGACGATGGTGTTTGATTGTTGGCTCGTCTTTGTTGATTATGTCGACAGTGGTTTTGATTATTGGTATTTAGCCACTACATTGGCTATTGTTATAGTCGAATCGATAGCTTAGCATGGTTACTTGGTTGATTGGAGAAATGGGATTGAATACACATTCATTGTCGTTTACATTGTAATTATTGATTTTTTAACCCAACACTATTTTATAATTGATTAAATCAAAGCGATGCTTCGTGTGTGATGTGTTGGTATGTGTGKCCTTCCTACAACATGTTAGGTTGAGTTRATGGTTKTTGTGACTGTGTGTTTTAAAWTTCCAAATGGGAGTATTGCAATCGTGATAATTGYGGYGTGGCTATCCACTGTATATGCTATGGATATTGTTTGATTGCACCATCAAAGAYGGTCACAGGTTCTGTGACAGTATGGTCTCATTAAAATTTAATTATTAAATGAAATTAAAGGATGAAATCGGGCATGCTTTTGTGTTTATGTTTGATTAAGGAAATAATTCATGGACAGTGGTTGATGTGTTGATGTTGAACATAGTGGAAATAAGTGACTGTGTGTTCATTTGGGAATTGTTTTAAAACATTAAGTGGACAAATGAGAAGAGACATAACTCTTCTACAGGTTGTTGTGGAAGGCATATTGTCTTGTTTTGATGACACCATGTTAATGATTTAATTGCAAACAATGAGCAAGTTAATACACATAATTGCTTGAATTATACACAATAGTTTTTTAATTGAGCACAGTGATTATTTGGTTGGTGTTGGATCTTTTGCGTTTGATATAGAATGGTTTTATGGATTACTTAATTAATTTTATGAACAATATATGCTCTCTTTCCCTACCATTATTGCAATTTTCTCTAATTACAAACCCCTCGCCTTCCCATATCCATTTTTCACTCCCTATTCCTAAAATTTAATTAAAGTTAACAGAATTTTGTATTGTGACAGTTTGAAATCGTAGTTTCTTAGATGGATTACAGTGACATGTTCCTTCGTTTTCATTATAGTTGATTGTGCATTGTCGGTGAGCAGTAACCATGATTCTTTTCCCCCTCATTTTAACATTTTTCTCTCAATACAAACCCCTTGCATATCCCAAAACCATTTGTTCACCCCTTACTCAATGACAACAGTTAAGAAATTTGTATGGATTGGATTGCATGCATATGATATGTTGCTGAGAAAAGATGTATTTCATATTTTTAAGGATTTGTTATGTATGTTTGTTAAAAGCACTATTTGCTAATAAATCATGCATGCAAGAATGAGATTTTTCAGCCGAGGTATCCATGGCAGAGGTAATCAAGGAAGAGGTAATTGGAACAGGGGCCCTAGAAGGCATAGATTCTCCATTCACTATGATGTTGACTCGCAGGAGTTAGGAAAGCTATTTCAAGATGGATTTTTCAATTGGATTGGGCAAGGATTTGTCCAACTTAGGCCTGAAAGGCCTCCCTTCCAAGCTCCACAAGCCCCTAGTATTCTTGTGGCCCCTCATGTCTCATTGCAACCTGAGGTTCCCAAAAACGATGGATGGTAAGATATTTCCCACCCAGAAGTCTCCCAACATCGTGGCTGGCCCAATTTGTCTTTAGCTACTCCCCCTCCTATCAATTAGATTGTCCAAGATGCCCCTTTCCACTCACTATTTCATTCCTTCCATGTTAGCAAAAGTTTGAAAACTGAGGCCCACCATGCCCCTGACAAAGTAAAAGCTATTGTTTCCCCTTCCACACCCTCCAATGGTTCTGATAAATTTGTGTCCTCTCGGATGCATTTGAGGGACGATTTTTCTCATTTAATCAGCGAGATCATGCTTAAAGGCTCAGCACAACCAAGGGTAGATTTAGAGAGATCAAAAGGTGACAACAACAACAAGGGAAATATTGCATCTCAGAGTGGAAAATATGTTTTTAAATTTGATTTTATTTATTGTTGATAACAGTTGACTTCAGAAGTTTTGGACAACATGTTTTTTGGATAGACGAGTAAGATATTTTTGGAAATAATTGCAAATATCAATGAGAAATTGTCAAACATGAATGTGATGATGGGAGTCACAAGGAGGGATGTTTTGTTTAATTGACTAGTTATGTTATGTTTGTTAAGAGATAAAGGGGAGTCACAAGGGGTCCCACCTACTAGTTATTATTTATTTAAAAACCTTATTATGATTTATTACTTTTCCCCCTAACTAAAAAGTTGGTTGAGTTTTTTGTTAACTTAACTAATGAAGTATTTCAACTACTTCAACCAGTTCTAATTTGCTTAAAGGAAAAAGGAAAGGGAGGAACAAGAGGAGGATAGAAGGAGAAGCATACTAAGGTTTGATCTTTGAGTTTGTATTGAGATAATTTAGTTTACATTCATTCCTTAATTGGTCATAAGCCTAGTTCTTTTTTATGATAGCACAGTATTATTGTAGACAAAAAGATCCAGGGTTGAATTACATCATTCAAACACTTGTTTTTCAGAGGTGTTGATCTATATTTGATAGTTTGTGTAGACTTGTCTGTTTGTGAATTCGTTTTCATGACCGAAAAAGGCTATTGTGCAGAGTCGAGTGGGAAAAAATCTGTGGCAAGTTGATCCAGGTTTTAGAGTTCAGTTTTTTATTTTCTTTCAAAGGTCCTTTTGTATGTTTCATTGGGGATGTCTAAGTTTGACTTTGGTCCAAAACTTCTTCAATTTTTTTTTTAAAGAGAATGACTCTTTGATGAATTGGAATGTAATAAAGGATTTATTTATGTCTCATCTATATTTATTATCATCTTGGTGTCTTTACTTCTGTCTCTACATTTATTTCAGAAACTATTATATTTAGAAAATTATATAAATAATGAATTTTCCAACAAGCTTTTATTCTTAAAAAATTAGGCTACCCTAAGAACTTGTAATAAATACTTGTGCATTAGGATATTATTTTTGATGGCCATAAACATAGGGTGACATTCCCATATATTTTTCTTTAGCCAAGCAAAATCTGAAAATTCTTGAGTAAGATCATTTCATATATTTTCCTCAACACTTGGCACATCAAATATCCCAACATGAATGCATGTGTGCTCATATAACACACGTGCACTAAAGTGCATGCACATTCTTCAAATGCACATGTGTTCTAGGAATGCACATCCATTATAGGAATGTAGATGCATTCCTACTGGGCAGGGATGAGCGCCAAGCACATTCAACCTCAAGGATTTCAAGTCACAAGAGCAGATGTGTTCTCTGAATGCAATGGATATAAAATTTATTGTAGACAAAAAGACTTTATGAATAAATATGTATAGGGGTTTGGAAATAGCTAGGACATAAGGGATTAGGATTGAAAATTTCTTAAAGCATAAAACAATGGTTAGAGCATTAAGATGTGGATGCAAGGTTTTTGGGGTCTTCAACAAGAGGTATAGGGATAGTGCACTTAGGGATCAAGTTTGGAGGGGGTTAATGGTCAAGTATATGTTATTCCTATGCTTAGATGGAGCTAGGGGGTTCTAGGTCAGGGTCATGTTCATGGTCATGGTATAGGTATAGGTCATGCTATAGGTATAGTTATAGGTCTATGTCATGGTCTAGGTCATGGTCTAGGTCTAGGTCTATGTCATGATACACATCATGGTCATCGTATGGGTCTAGTTCATGGTTTAGGTCATGGTCTATGGTCTAGGTGTAGGTCTTTCCATTCCTTTCCATGCCTAGGTTTTTCTATGTCTAGGTCTTGACATGTCTAGGTCAAGGCCATTTTTTTCCTTGCAATGTACCAGACTTGCTATAGTGTGCGAGAGTTTGAGAGGGATAGAAAGGAATACATAGAGGGGGGTATAGAGAGAGTGTATGAGAGTGTGAGATTTAGAGAGGGGGTGTGGAGAGAGAGGAAGAAAGAGAGTGTGAGAGGGGGACATAGGAAGACAGAGAGGGGGGTTGAGATATAGGAAGAAATAGAGTGTGAGAGTGGTAGAGAGGAAGATAAAGAGAGTGTGTGAGAGTGAGGGAGAGGGA
>JASDQU010946858.1:0-11049 GCA_032191745.1 Picea mariana | reverse complement strand
CACAAGAGGGATAAAGTCCCGTATGCAGTGATGATAAAGTAATAGGTTCACCATATGATTTGAAGGAATGAGTAATGCCACCTTGTTAATTGTTTAATTGGTTGTGGGCTTTTGTAAACCCCTCTTACCCTTGTTGTGGGCTTTTGTTTTACTTTTGGGGTTATGATTCTTGTCACATGGTTAAATTTATAATTTAAACATGACATTTATTGTAACTTAACCTTACCCTACTTTGCCCTAGCGCGCCCTAACCTAGCCCTAACCTTTGCCCCAACTACTATTTAATAAACCCTCCCCTACTCCTACTCAACACACACATTCTATTTGTTGGAGCGTGGAGATACCTTGCGGCCTCAGTCCTTTGTTGCAGACCTGTGATCTTGGTGCGGCCTATCTTGTGGTTTGGTTCTCTTGCCTCTTGAGCTTGCGGCCTCAGTCCTACTATGCTGTTGCAGTCCTGATCTGTTCCTGTGTGGTGCCGCGGCCTGTTGAGGAAGTGTTTACTGTGGTGCCGCTGCTTGTTGAGGGTGCTGCTGCTTGTTGAGGGTGCCGCTGCCTGTTGAGGGTATTGCTGAGTGCCGCACACCTCTTTTCTGGCTGCCATACCTTCTCTCTAGGTGCCGTATCTTTCCCAGCTAGCTGTTGCTTACTATAGCTGCTGTGTATGGGGTTCTAAGAGCTCACTGCTGTAGCTAGGGTGTATACTCAGAATACTCCCAGATCTGAAAGTGTTTTTTGAGGGTTTTCAAACTGTGGTGTCTATCCCTATAACTTTTGATTTGGTGGCATGAAATCTTCCTTCAACCTTTGGCATAAAGATCTCAAATAGATCATGATCTGAACATTTAACTGAGCATAACATTCAGGACCTATTTCTATTGTGGTGGTGTACTATCTTCACAGGTAAGGTTGGTACCAGGTATGTTTCTCAATTGCTTCTTCTAAAAAGTTCAGATCTTAGTTGCTATAGTATAAGCTTTGCATGAATCTAAGTGATCTTCTTTGTTTACTTTTTAACCACAGTCATATAGAAGAAGAAGCCTTACTGTTGAATTGTTTTCAGTCTACTATTATATGAGATCTGCTGTAGATCTACTGTTAGAGATCTCTGCTGCTTCAGAATAAATTAGAGATCTGCTGTAGATCTACTGTTAGAGATCTCTGCTGTTACATATTTAGAGGGTTTCATATCACTGTTTGAGATCTGAGTTTGTTGCATATAGTTTGAGTTTACTATAGTATTGAATGAGCTTTGTCTAATCTGTTTTAAGATCTGAGATTTATTAATGTTTGTCTTCTTCTACTGTCACTGCTTTCTATAGATCTATTTAATATGCTGTCTATGCTTCAGATCTAAGGTGTTTTTGCTTTGAAATTAAAAAGAGACTGCTGTTTTCAACTTTACCCTAAAATCTAACACTAACCCTAGAAGATCTTCCTAGTATATCACTAGATGTTCAAAGACAAATTCAAGGGAAGGTTCTTCACTGGTAACCTTCCAAGAGTTTTAACAAGAAGGGCTTGTTCAAGAAAAATCCAAGAGAATGCTCGACCAACTCTAGAGAAACAACATTACATTTACATGCATTCATAAACAAAACCACAAGATGACAAGAGACCACTTACTCAAGAAATCTTTCATCCATCAAAACCCTAGCAATGAACATCCATGAAGTAGCAAAACATCCACAAGCACATCTCCAAAAAGTCACTCTAACTTGCCATCCATAGCATTTTTCATAAGAGAGAATGTAGAAGTAGACAAGTAGTGATGTATCTCCACAAGTAGCATTGATTTACAAGTGAGAAGTGTGTCTCTTATTTATATGAGAGATCTAACACCCTCCCCACACAATAGAAGCTCTAAAAACATAAAACATAAAAAATACATGATACATGAGTGGATAGGTCACTAAGACCCTCAATGATGCCTCCAAGATGAAGTAAATGTTGAATTTTTAATGGTTACTCAAGCACATGTAGTTTATTTTCAATTTAGCATGAACTTGAACCATAAACAATGCAGCAACACAATAGCTATAGTAAACCAAGATTGCAAGAAGAATAACTATGAACAAGATACAAGAAGTTATCCTGGGAAAACCCTTCTCAACCAAGGGAAACACCCAACAACCCTTTACTATATTGCCAAGAGAAGAACCTTCACACCATAAACCCTAGCGCACACAAGAGGGTGCTCTATCACCAAGAAAGCTAGCACATAAGAAGTGCACACCAAATTTCAGCTCACCAAGTTAAGCGTTGAGTGAATGAGATATGATCCACAATGGGGATGTATCTCTCTAATAAATACATGACCTAAATCATCAAATAGATGTGTCTATTGGCACAATAGGAATAACTTATACAACTCAATAATATAATTAATATTTTACACAATATTAATTATCTTTACACAATAGGGTCGACTTGTACCCTTCACAATACAAATTAGGGTTTCACAATAGTCTTACTCTTTGACAATATAGCAAGGGGTCTCACACATCCTCTAGTGCTCTGCCATTAGGGACAAGTCCACATGTGCTCAACCACAAGGGACGTCACTCTCAAACAAATCAACTCAACTAAATCCATAGGAGTACGAATTGGAGAGCCATCTCAAGTCAACTCAACTAAGTCCATAGGAGTACGACAGGATACCATCTCAAGTCATCTCAACTCAGTCCAGAGGAGCACGACAAGAGACCAACACAAGTCATCTCAACTCAGTCCAGAGGAGCACGACTCACCTATCACATAGGCGTTCTCACAGATCATCTCAACTCAGTCCAGAGGAGTACGACTCACCTATCACATAGGCGTTCTCACAGTTCATCTCAACTCAGTCCAGAGGAGTACGATCTGGAGAATGTCTCATGAAGCTGCAATCATCAACACTCACTCTCAGCTAGGGAGGCATTTTCCACTAGGCCAAGTCTCTCACGGGAGTACTCGAACTTCGTCCTGGCAAGCGGTTTGGTGAAGACATCTGCAACTAGCTCTTGTGTAGAAAGGTATTGCACGTGTACTGCTTTCCTTTGCACCATATCTCTGATGTAATGGTATTTGATCTCAATGTGTTTCGATTTATCGTGAAACACAGGATTCTCTGAGAGCTTCACATAGCTCTGTAAAGATGTGGATCAATCTTGCCTGAATCAGAAGAGGTCTCGCTCAGTTTCTTCAGATTCATCACCATCGGTGTAGCCATGGGCTTGGATTTTGTCATACCGAATTTCTTCAATATCTCAACTGTGTATTTCCCTTGACTCAGGAAAATCTCATCAGTCCTCTGCCATGCTTCTAGTCCCAAGAAGTAGTGCATCATACCAAGGTCCTTCATCTCGAATTCAGAAGCCAATGCATGCTTGCATTCAACAATGAGGTTTTCTGAATTGGTGAGGAATATGTCATCAACATATAGGACCAAAATCAAGCACTCCTCACCAACAGTGTTGTAGTATAGGTTGGGATCAACAACACTCTTGCTGAAGCCCAAACTCATCAAGTATCCATCAATCTTTTCATAGCATGCACGAGGTGCCTACTTTAGTCCATACAGGGCTTTCTTCAACCTGCACACATGAGACTCCTTCTCATGTGTCACGAATCCATCTGGCTGCTCGATGTAAACTTCTTCCTCAATCTCTCCATTGAGAAAGGTTGTCTTCACATACATCTGATGTAGTCTCCAACCCATGGATGTGGCAAGGGAAATAATCGTACGGATGGAAGTGTATCGGGCAACCGGAGCAAATGTCTCCTCATAATCTATTCCCTCTACCTGAGAGAATCCTCTAGCCAGAAATCTCATTTTGTACTTCTCAACACTTCCATTAGCTACATGTTTGATCTTATAGATCCACTTGGAAGTCACTATAGACTTCCCTTCGGTCTCGGAACAATATCCCACACATCATTCTTCATGATGGATTGATACTCTTCGGTCATGGCATCTTGCCAAACCTACTGACCTGTTGCTTCTCCATGACAAGAAGGCTCAATATCAATGATGTGGCTCATAGCTGAAACATAGCTCGAAAATCTCTGTGGTCTCTTGCTCTCTCAGAATGTTCCACGAGGAGCTGCATGTCCCTCTGCCTCTTGTAGAGTCTCTAGAGCCCATGCAGGCCTCTTCTGGCCTACTGCAATGTCTCTGGGAACAACAACTAGAGCTACGAGATCAACTGGATTAGTAACTGTCTCCCTTTGAACTGCTGAAGGGGGAGAAGGTATTGTCTCTTCTTTCTTCTCGCTGTCAATCTCCATCTGTGACTCTCTGGATCTTTGAAAGGCTATCTCTTCCTCAAAGGTGACATCTCTTCTAACTTCGATTTGTCTCTGACCAGGGATGTAGATCCGGTATGTCTTCGAAGATTCACTGTATCCCACAAATGTACCTTTTCTGCTTGAAGGGTCTAGCTTGGTCCTCTTTTCCTTGGGTACATGAATGTATACTGGACATCCAAATATCTTGAAGTGTCCAACCTCACGATTTACTGTGGTTAAAGCTTCTTCGGGAGTCATGTTCTTCAGAATCTTATGAGGACTCCTGTTCTGAACGTACACTACTGTCATGGATGCCTCTGCTCATAGAATCATAGGTAGATTCCGATCATGTATCATCTCTTTGGTTGCCTCAACAATGGATCTGTTCTTCCTCTCTGCTACCCCATTTTGTTGAGGGTTATAAGGAACGATGTACTCCCTCTTGATCCTTGCCTTAATACAAAAATCACTGAAATCCTTGGAGGTTTACTCTCCTCCATTATCTGATCTCAACACCTTGATCTTCCTCTCGGTCAAGTTCTCAACGTGAGCTTTAAACTCTTGAAATCTTGCAAGGACTCCATCCTTGGTCTTCAAGAAGTAAATCCATGTCTTCCGAGAGTGATCATCGATGAAGAGCACATAGTATAAGTATCCGCTCAAGGAAGCAATGATCATAGGTCCACAAACATCTGTATGTATCAAGTCCAAGATCCCCTTGGATCTACTGTCATTGCTCAGAAAGGACCCCTTGACATTCTTGCCAAGAACACAACCTCTGCAAACGCCATCATGCTCGATATGTATTTCTGGAAGGCCTGTCACCATGTTCCCTAGAGAGGGAAGGGCTCTGTAATGTAAATGAGCAAGTTTCCTATGCCATAGCTTGCTCAAGCTGATAGTATCATGTAACAAGGCCTGGACTGGTCGGACAGTTAATCTGTACAAATTGTTTTCTCGAACACCAATCACCCGAGCAAAATCCATGCGTGAGTTCTTGTGCCATGCAAAAAATTTTCCTTCAAAGAAAATAACTTTGTAGCCTTTATCCTCTAAGGCAGAAACAGAGACAAGGTTCCTTTTCATCCCAGGTACATATAGTACCTCACTCAATTGAAGAGGTGTGTTAGAATCTAGTTGGAAAGAAGAAGATCCAACTCTTTTCACAGTATATCTGGCATTATCACCAAGTAGAATATGCAAGCAAGACTCTTTCTCTACAAGATCAGTGAGATGTTCTCTATATCCAGTCATGTGTCTGGAAGCACCATTGTCAATCAACCAAATATCACTATCAGTAGGAACTGTACCTGAGAGTCCTGAAATGAAGAAGAACGCTTTATCTTTTATGCCTTCATCCCTCTGAGGTGGTTCTGAATCAACATCAACAGTGGAGGCATGTTGTCTTCCTTTCTTCCTGGTAGGAAAATTTCTCGCAATGTGTCCATACTTGTCACATTTGAAACATTGAATCTTTGATATGTCTTTTCTTTGTTCAAGACCTGGAGCTATTGAAGTTTTCTTCTCATTAAATGCTTTGCTGAAACTTCTTCTATTTCTTCTGTCTTTCTTTGCATGAGAAGCAAGGGCTTGATCGTCATTATGATGGGAGTCTTGCATGCCTCTGGCTATAAGTCTAGTTTCTTCCTGAGTGCAGTTTTCCTATAGACGATCAAACTGAGGTAAGTCTGCTCTTCCATTGATACTTTGAATGAATGGTTCCCAATGGCTTGGAAGAGCATTGAGAGTAATCATGACAAGCTCTTTGTCTGTTATGGTTTCTCCAATGGCACCTAACTGATCTCTGATCTCTGAAATCTTCATGAAGAAGGTAGCAATGGTGTCATCTTTTGTCATCTTGAGATTTTGAAGTTGGTGTTTCAATGTAAGAGCTCTGTTAGTGTTGTTGCTCTCAAACATCTTCTTCAACACATCAAACATTAGATAAGTTGTCTTCAAGGTAGAAATGCGAGGTAGTAAATGATCTCTTGCTGAGTAGATGATTATCTTCCTAGCTTTGACATCATCTGTCTTCCATGTGTAATCTTGACTTCCAGGAGCTGAAGTTGCTTGATCCATCAAGCCTATATTCCACCAAAGTTCTGTTCCTCATGGCTTGCAGATTCTTCACAAACCCTAACGGTTTTGCTAGAAACCCTAGCTTCAGAAAACCTGGCGGCTAGGCTAGGCTAGAAACCCTAGGTTTCATTGGACTTATGACTGCCAACAAGAAGCCTTGGAGAGTCAAAAGAACCCTAGCGAGTTGCAAAATTCCCCAATGATTTGCAGAAACCCTAGATGCTGAAATCTGTAGAAACCCTAGGGCCAAAAATCCAAACTTCTTCAATTTTAAATCTGAGAGTTGCAGGTGATGTGCTGGACTAGGCCGTACCTTCTTGTGAAGAATTTAGGCCCAAAGCTTCAAGGGAAAGTGCTAAAACTAGCTTGACAAGGAAAAGGGTAAGGGCCGTTTTTGCAGTTGCAGCAAGAAGGTGACAACTAGCTTGGAAAGGCGTTGGAGTAGCTTGTGCAATGGCTCTTTCAGGAACACTGCTCTGAAACCATGTTGAATTTTTAATGGTTACTCAAGCACATGTAGTTTATTTTCAATTTAGCATGAACTTGAACCATAAACGATGCAACAACACAATAGTTGCAGTAAACCAAGATCACAAGAAGAATAACCATGCACAAGACACACGAAGTTATCTTGGGAAAACCCTTCTCAACCAAGGGAAAAACCCAACAACCCTTTACTATATTGCGAAGAGAAGAACCTTCACACCATAAACCCTAGCGCACACAAGAGGGTGCTCTATGACCAAGAAAGCTAGTGCATAAGAAGTGTGCACCAAATTTCAGCTCACCAAGTTAAGCATTGAGTGAATGAGATATGATCCACAATGGGGATGTATCTCTCTAATAAATACATGACCTAACTCATCAAATAGATGTGTCTATTGGCACAATAGGCCGACTTGTACGACTCAATAATATAATTAATCTTTTACACAATATTAATTATCTCTACACAGTAGGGCCGACTTGTACTCTTCATAATACAAATTAGGGTTTCACAATAGTCTTACTCTTTGACAATATAGCAAGGGTTGTCACACACATCCTTTAGTGCTCTGCCATGAGGGACAAGTCCACATGTGCTCAACCACAAGGGATGTCACTCTCAAATAGATCAACTCAACTAAATCCATAGGAGTATGAATTGGAGAGACATCTCAAGTCAACTCAACTAAGTCCATAGGAGTACGACATGAGACCATCTCAAGTCATCTCAACTAAGTCCAGCGGAGCACGACAAGAGACCAACACAAGTCATCTCAACTCAGTCCAGAGGAGTACGACTCACCTATCACATAGGCATTCTCACAGATCATCTTAACTCAGTCCAGAGGAGCACGATCTGGAGAATGTCTCATGAAGCTGCAATCATCAACAGTAAAGTGGCTCAAACATCATATCGTCCCTCATAAATGTGCTCTAGATCTCACATATGTGGCATGTGTGTCCTTATGAATTGGACGACTCACTCCAAAGTGATGTCTAGGGGCTCAAAAGTGAAATGTTTGTTAAAATAATTACAAAGTACCTAGGCAAGTATTTCTCATCACCTAGGCGCCTATGGGGTGGGAAAGTGCCTAATGTGGACCCTTGTCATTTAATTTATGAGAGATAAATTAAAAGGTGACTTTATGACTTAAGTGAAGGGGGTGAGTGAATGGACACTCAATCTCATCCACTCATCCAATCTAATCTCAACCGTTGGATTATGAAACTCTTCACATTCCCTCATTTTGTCGACTAGGGTTAGGGAGGCACCCTCCATCTTCATTGTTGATGTGATTTGGAGAGAGTTTGAGAGAGTGAAGGAGAGCTGAAGCAGAGAAAACATTTTTTTGAAGGTTGCATGATTTCCAAGACAGAAAAAGTACAACACACAAATTGAGGAGGCCGTACAATTGAAAATGGCACAGAAATCGAGGTCGTATTGCTAATTTCTGAGGCAAAGAGGGCACGAATTCCAATGTCGTCGTACAATAGTTTTGGCACAAAAATCGAGACAGTAAGAGGCATGATTTTCTGGAAATTTTCGTACAGTCCGTACAACTAGGAGGTACGAAAATCGAGGGTCGTACAACTCTATTTTTTTGGGCACGAATTTCAAGAATTTATGGGCACAAATTTCAAGAAGGAAGTGGCTCAGATTTTGAGGAGGAACCTTGGTACGGTTTACGAGATAAGTCTGTAATTTTTGTTGAAATTAAATTTCTGCTGTAACAAAAGATTTCTCTAAGCTCCGAAAATATTAAAAATCCCTCTCTCACTGGTTTTCCCCTTGTGGGTTTTTCTAGGGTCAAGTTTGACCAAAAATCTCTGTGCTTTTTATTTTCTGAATATGGTGCTGCTGATATAATTTTATTTCTGCATTAAATGCTACTCAGAATCCTCATTTTTCAGTTCTGAAATTTTGTTTATATGCCGAGTATTTATCGCTGTCATAAATCTGGATTTTGGGCATCAAACACTCATAAAAATCAGCGAGACTAGAAATTGGGTGGGGTCAGAAAATTTACCTGGTATCAGAGCTGAGTTGAAGAGAAGTGCAGATTTAAATCAACAAGATAGAGAACATGACAAAACTTACTTCACCGGACAAAATTTTGAAATTTTTTTTTTTCAGCTGAGAAGGGTAAATGGCTACAGGTTTAAGAGTTGAGGACAAAGGTCAGTATCAGAGTATCAACATCGCTCTTCTCGAAGCCCATCTAAAGCAAGTATGTGTCAATATGTGAAGAGCAAGCTCGGGGAGCTTGCTTCAGACAATAAAGTTCCTTTCTCAAAAGACACACGTGAGTCTCCCTCTCACTCACCTCAAACCCCTCTGGCTACTCAATGTACACCTCCTCATCTATAAAGCTATTCAGAAATGCGGTCTTCACATCCATCTGATGAATGCTCCAACCCATCTCTACCGCTATGGCAATAATGCTCCTGATTGAGGTGTATCTCGCAACTGGTGTGAATGTCTCATCATAATCGACTCCCTCTATCTGAGAGAAGCCTCGCGCCACAAAACAGGCCTTGTGTTTCTCTATGCTGCCATCTGCAACATGCTTGGTTTTGTACAACCACCTGGAAGTCACAACTGACTTCTCCACTGGCCTCAGAACCACCTCCCAAACATCGTTGCACATAATGGAGTCATACTCCTCTACCATGGCCTCTCTCCAGACCTGCTGGTCCACTGCCTGCGCAAATGTCTGTGGCTCAGTATCTGTGATACTCGTCACTAAAGCCAAATATGATCCAAATCTGTCTGGAGGTCTACTCTCTCTGATTTGGCTCTTGGGCTCCCCTACGTTCTCCTTGGCGTCCTTCAACGTCTCCTGAAACCATCTAGGTCTCCTCTTCCCTGAAGTGGTCAATGGAGAAGTAAGGTCTCTCTACCCAAGAGTAACTACCTTAGGGCTAGTGTCAACACTCTGAGATCCTGAAGCCTCTGCCCCCTCTGACTGAACACCCTCTGACTGTGACCCTGAAGCTGTGCAGGGTGACCTTGTCACCCCTGATACTGGCATATCGAAAACCTGAGGCTATGCTCCCTCTAGGACATCAATCGGTGCCTCTGCATCATCCTCAACACTGACTCTCGACTCAAGAGATCTCTGAAAAGCCCTATCCTCCTCAAATTTGACATCTCTGCTCACCACCACTCTCCTAAGTGATGGAATGTAGATACGATAGGCTTTGGACACCTCTGAATATCCAACTAGAATCCCCTGCTGGGTTGTGGGGTCTAGCTTTGTCCTCTTCTCTGAGGGGACATGAGAAAAGGTCAAGCACCCAAAGATCCTGATGTGCTCGACATCGAGCCTCCTACCAGTGAAGGCCTCCTTAGGAGTCATCTTCCCTAATATCTTGTGGGGACTCCTGTTCTGCAGATAAACTGCAGTAGTACTCGCCTCTGCCCATAGGTAAAGAGGCAAACTTTGATCGTGCAACATGGATCTTGCTGCATCGGTGATAGCCCAGTTCTTCCTCTTGGCAACTCTATTCTGCTGGGGGTTGTATGGTACGGTCATTTGTCTTCTAATGCTATGCTGGGCACAAATTTCTATGAACTGTGTGGAGGAATACTCTCTCCCGTTATCTGACTGCAAGACCTTGATCCTCTTTCTAGATTGGTTCTCCACAAGAGCTCTGAACTCTTGGAATTGTTTGAAGACCTCACTCTTGGTCTTCAGTAAATAAATCCAGGTCTTCCTTGAGTAGTCATCAATGAATGTGAGATAGTACTCACAACCACACAAGGACTTCCAAGTCATGGGCCCACACACATTCGTGTGTACTAAATCCAGTATCCCAGTTGACTTGGTGTCACTGCTGGGGAACGAGGCCTTGGTGAACTTACCAAGCGCACACCCTTTGCAAACATCCTGATGCTTTGTACTGATCTGTGGCACTCCGGTCACAACCTCTTTCAGTCCTCCAAGAGCTCCATGATGTAGATGGGCCATCCTACGATGCCATAGCTCACATGTCTACCCGCTGTTGTCGCTGCCCACTGCCAATGCATGAAGAGGCTGAAAAAGCAATTTGAACAATTTACCATCCCTCACTCCAATCACTTGTTCCGAGGCAAGCGAGTACCCCTTAGGGTGAATGAATACCTCGGTCCCTCTGAAGGACTGATCCGGGTGGATATCGGTGGCCACCCACCTTTTCCGATTGGCTCAAAACTGTTTTCTGGCAATTTTGACA
>JASDQU010946857.1:15046-31534 GCA_032191745.1 Picea mariana | reverse complement strand
GAAGGAAAAGGAAGATAAAAAAAAAAACCCGAAGAAAAATACAAAAAGAAGTAATTAGGAGGAATAAGTGATTTAGGAATGATAGTGCATGGTAACTGGTGTGACAACATTTTAAAGATTGAGCGAAGGAAAAATTGGACACTCCACAAATGCACAAAAAAAGTGAAAAATACGAAAAAACATTAATTGACTAGGTCTGTAAAGAGGGAAAAGCATGGGCAAGGTTGAAACTTAGCGATTTTTTGGCAAGGAGAGAGTTGAAGAGTGCAACCTAGGAGAAATTGTGTGAAGAAAAGAGAAATTGACCACTTCGTCGCCAAAATGACACCTCCAAAGGTTGGCACCTGAGGATGATATAATAGGGTTACTCGACATGCCATACGAAGGAAAGAACGAATGACATAGCCAAAGAACATGGTCAAATTAGAATATGTCACAACATTGGCGACAAAGTCGCTCAACCCGATGAGGGTAGAGGAGGAAACCTCGACGAATGCACAAGTTGAAATGGGTCAGAGCTCTGCAAACCCAAATGGAAGCGCAAACCCTAACCCATAAACACCTACCAAACTTGAGGAAATGAAGGGCCAAAAATAGGGTCATGACACAGAGGAGGTGTTGGTCGTGGATATCACAAATCAACCGGAGACTAAGGGAGAAGAAGAAGACATGACCAAGACAATGGCGGAAGGTGAACCAACCGTTGAATAGAAAATAAATCCACAAGACACAGCAGAAATCACACTCCCATACATTCTGAACGTCGTGGTCACAATGGAGGATATGCTCGGGAAAGTACCAAAGCTAAGATACTCTACCCATGATGTTTGCGACATGGCTAACTTCCCAGACCTCATGAAGGAAAATTATTTGGTGGACATGGGGGAGATAGGACCCCTAGGAAAACTCATCTTGGATCCCGCACAGTGGATAACATGGCTTTATAATTCGGGCATCATGAACCTGTTAGACATACCACACTTCAGGCGCGGTAGAAATGTAGGACTGTGCTTCAAACAACTCTTGTCCAGGGTACATGGAGGTATCCTCTGGATGGATAGGGTAGTCCTCATTGATGTGGCATTTATTGCTAGGATTAAAAGGTTTCCCACTATTGGCGCACAACCCAAAGAGTACTTAGAGAATAAATCATGTGAGAAAGAAATTGCAGAGATCGTCAAAGCACAGTTTGGAACAAACAAAGGGAACCGAGGAATAGTCCTCAAATACATCAATGACGACATGACGTGGTTCGCCAACAAGCTAATGACTTGAATTTTTTTGAGGAAATGAAATAAAGAAGAGGCTCCAACATGAGTCATAGTATTTATCACGTAATGCGCAAAAGGGGTAATGTTTAGCTAGGTGTTTTATCCGTTAAACCATTTTTTGATCGACTGTAAGGATGCAAAGGACAATGGAACTAAGTTCCATTATTCTTGGATCCTCATCCTCATCACTTTGGTAGCTTGGCAGGAACCAAAGTTCTTATCTTTTTTAGACAGGAAGGGGAATTTCTACGTAGTGCGATATGAAACCCTCTGGCAAGACAAGGATACTAAGAATCAACAAGCAAATTACACATATTTTTCCATGGTTATGGAAGACATACAACAGAGAAAAAACAAAGTATGGAGGACTCCAGTTGAGGTGCTCCAGGAGAATGAAGGGATTGCTAGGTTTAAGGTATCCAAACATCACATGTGGTTCCAGGCCACAAGGGACTTGAAGAAAAAATGGTTGGAAATGAGTTACTGTGCCTTAAGGGAAGAGGTCGATTGGATCATCAAAGACTAGCTTGTGCAGTGGAAGGTGACAAAAACAAAGACAACAACCAAATCCAAAGAGAAAATAGAGGTAGGATCATCGAAAAAGACAAGTAGCCCGGATGCCAACACCAAAAAGGTTGCAGAGCGTGCTCAAGCGTCAGGAAGTAGTGCAACAACGAAAAATACAAGGAGAAAATAAACAGTGTCTAGGGAAGAATTCAAGGGCGATGCCAAGAATGGAGACACCTCTCGAACTGAAGAAGAGGATGCACAAAATAATAATATAGGGGTGTAGTCCTCACATAAAAAGAGAACTACAACGCAAGAGGAAGGAATGTGCTAGAAGATGAAATACCATAAAAAGCCTCTAGTCATCACCATTATAGAGGACGATGTCGAGCTAGTGGCATACAAAGTCTAGGATAAGGGAGAACATGTGGTCTGCATAGCAGAGGCATAGAGGGAGGAGATCATGGAGAAGTTAGTGGAATTCCATGATACTCTACAAAGGATTCATATTCTTACAGTACAACAAGTTACATCATAGCAGCCAGAGAAGACACAATAACCACCTGCGTTGTAATACCCCTAGGCCGAACCCAATTGTAATGTAAATGAAAATGTACTTAATCTGGTGAGATGCTTAATATCATTTTATATGCACATTTCATGGCATAGTGCGCGCATGTACTACACAGTAAAATGAGGAAGTTTTCACATTCCTAGATACCGCACGCGATTTTGAGGCCAGGGAGCCTTTTGTGTATATGTTGCCTTTTATAGGCTGGTGAGCCAATTATTATAAGCTAGGATGCTTATGTTTTGATTAGGCCGGAGAGCCTAGAGGTTAAAGTCTAGTGCGCCTATTCTTGTATATGTCTCATGATTAATATAAAATACATCGCTGCGTGCAGACCAACCACGATAAAAGAGATGAGGGACTAAACTCCACTAGTTAGGGAAAAGGAGGGGCCTAAAAGTTAAGAAAAAGGGCTAAGCTAGGGAGCTTAAGCCAAAAAGGAATAATATATTAATATTTATTAAATCATAAAGTATGGATAATTATTTTATCCTAAGTTCTAAAGTTGGGGGCAAGTGGGCCAAAGTAGCTCCCAACATGACAAGTGTCAAGTTGGGGACATGCATACATATTGTTGGGACTTAGTTCATTTTCCAATCTTTTCCATCATTCCTTCCATCATTCAATGATCTAGTCAATCATCGATGAGCATGCACACACCCATTGAGCTACTTTTCGTATCTTCATGACTGTACCTGAACTTGTATCCATAGCAATTTTTGTGTTGGTGTAGCTGGTTAGCTTGGGAGCTGGACTGAAGAAGCGGGTTGTCAGGCCCGTGGGATATTGAAGAGGTGGGTTATCAGGCCCGTGATAAATTATATGGGTGAGAGAATTGCTGGGAATTGATTTCCTGAAGGTGCTAAATTACAGCTGCAGTGCTCCGAGACTTCTTGTCCAACCTGTTGTTGAAGCCCGGAAAGGAAGTGGGGAAGCCAAAGGACTGTTGACAAGAGAAGGGACACACTTCCTGGGTGGGACAGACATGTGGGGAATGAGGGACTACAGGTTGTTAGTTGAGTTGGCACCTGAGATGAAGTCTTTCCTATTGTCTATGAGCCTTTAGCCTGGTTAGGAATCCCTTTACCCAGGTGGAGTTTAGTCCCAGCTCGAGGGTGACTCATTTTTGAGAATGATGAGTAGTGTGGTCTAAGGCTGGGAGGTTCATGGAAGGTTTGCATGCATTTGGTGACATTCTTACCAAGATAAGTGTCAATTGTGTAATAAATTTATATGTTGCATTGTTATTTACATGCTTATTTTTATGGGTTATCATATGTGCAGTTATAACTGTCTTTATTTTTATGGGTATTTCCTGTATATGTTGCATGTATATGTTTACTGTTATTTCAGTGTGAATTTGTGCATTTACATAATGTATTTATCTATTTACGTTTTATATATAATGCTTCCGCAAGGGTTTTGTGTATATATTTTAAATGCATAAAGTTCAAAATTTTTATGTGGCATATCTCAGTTGGATGCTGGGTATGTTACAATATGTTTCACAGAGAGAACAATAAGAGTTCTCTGGCATAGCATGGCCCGACATGGATGGACAAGGACATTACAAATTGTTATCATAGATTCAATTTTCAACACTGAGCCTGGATGGGCCAAACGAGTTGACATGAAGCAAAATTTCATAGAGGATTTATTTCAAAGTGGCCAAATTTCGAGTTGGAGAGCGTCCATGGTAAATTTTGGAAGCAACGACGCGGAATTGGGAAAATCCCCAATTTGTGTTGTTAAATTCATGGGAAAATTGAGGAATTCAGCCATGTGGTGAGATATTATGGATTTAATATCCATTCTAGCAAATTTGGACCTGGAATTGGTCGAATTTGAAGTTATAGTGAATCCATGACAGATGAAGTGAGATTAGTAAATAAAATTCTCAATTCACGAATTGATTTTGGGTAAATTCGTTCCATAAATGTCAACCCACAACGATTTGTTCTTGCAGAGCTTGAACGAGTGTTATCGGGTTGAAATTGAATAAATTTCATAGTTGTAGAATGTCTATAGTAAATTGGGGAAAAAGTTAAGCAAAATCCCCAATTTCTGCAGTGGAATTCACGAGGAATGGGTGCGCATAAAAATGAATGTGCACAGGTGGGCGCACTAAAAATGCATAATGCGTAGTGAAAATTTTGTGATAGGAAAATTTGGCACTGCGCGGAAAAATGTTAGTGTGCTGGTGTGCACGCTAATTTCGACGCTACATGGAAAAATGTTGGTGTATAGGACTGCGCAATAAATTTAGCATTGCGCAGTGTGCACACTCATAATAATGGTGCGCGTGGTGTGTGCAATATTGGCACAACACAATGGATTATGGTAGTTGCGTGTGCAATTTGGGTAAATGTGGTTGTACGACAATTTAGTGAATGGTGCACGCAAAGTATTGGTGCGTGGTGGGGCGTACTAAACTTTGGCATGGTGCAGCACGTCGAGTGAAATGCACGTGGAATATCAACGTGTGGTACAAAAACTGCGTGCAGAAGATATTGGTGTGTGGTACAAAAAATGTGCGCGGTACAAAAACTGCACACGGTGGATATTGGCGCGTGACATAAAAGTAGTGCGTGCAAGTTATTGGCGCATGACATAAAAGTAGTGCGTGCAAGTTATTGGCGCACGAAATAAAGGTAGTGCGTGCAAGTTATTGGCGCGGCATAGAAGTGATACACAGTGGTTTTAAAGTGCATGAAGTACGATTTACCTTGTGTTGTTGATGCACATGGTAAATACAGGTGCACAAATTGAAATTTGTGCATGTGAAGTCGTTTGAAGGGTGAACAACATAAAAAAACTAGTGATTTTCTGTGATGTTTTATATCATTTGACGTCATCTTTTTGCAATGCGTTTTTGAGGCCCTTAAGAGCGTTTTTAGCAACTCAAAAAACACGAGACAGAAGGCGCTTTTCAAGTGCATTTTGGTGCGCATTCTGGACCGGAAAATCAAACATCTATAGAATCGATCCAATGGACCTTGTACAGTCCTAAGGACGCTACTTGGGAGCATGAGGATGCAATGCGGGTAGAATACCCACATCTTTTTGAGGATTTTTGAAAATTTTGTTGTATGTGTGTGTACATGATGCATTGAGGACAGTGCATAAAATAAGGGGAGGGGATTGTAATATCCCTAGGCCGAACCCAATTGTAAATGTAAATGTAAATGTTCTTAAGCTGGTGAGCTCTTTTGATATCATTTTTGTATGCACATTTCATGGCATAGTGCACACATGTACTGCACGGTAAAATGATCAAGTGTGCACATTCCAAGATACCGCATGCAACATTTCAAGTGTGCACGATATTGAGGCCAACGATCCCTTGTGTATATGCTATGTTTTATAGGCTGGTGAGCCATTTATTATAAGCTAAGATGGTTATGTTTTGGATTAGGCCGGAGAGCCTATTTTTGTATATGTCTCATAATTAATATAAAATATATCATTGCACGCAGACCGACCACGATAAAAGAGATGGGGGACTAAAATCCACTGGTTAGGGAAAGGGAGGGGCCTAAAAGTTAAGGAAAAAGGGCTAAGCGAGGGAGCTTAAGCCAAAACGAAATATTATATTAGTATTTCTTAAATATAAAGTATGGATAATTATTTTATCCTAAGTTCTAAAGTTGGGGACAAGTGGGCCAAATTAGCTCCCAACATGACAAGTGTCAAGTTGGGAACATACATACATATTGTTGGGACTTAGTTCATTTCCATCATCTTTTCCATCATTCTTCCCATGATTCCTTCCATCATTCAGTCATCCAGTCAATCATCCATGAGAATACACACACCCATTGAGATATCCTTTGTATCTTCATGACTGTACCTGAACTTGTATCCATAGCATTTTCTATTGCTGTATCTGTTTAGCTTGGGAGCTGGACTGAAGAAGTGGGTTGTCAAGCTCGTGGGATATTGAAGAGGCGGGTTGTCAGGCCCTGTTGACAGACAAATTTGACATGCCGTCAACTGGAAGAATAGATCCGACCTGGGGTTGTCTAAATAACCCAAGCCGTTTGGTGTAACCTATTCTGACGGGTTTAATGGTTCCGTTAGCCAACTAGGGTCCTAAAGATAGAAAAATGAAATAAACTAACTAAAGAAAAGATTCTAACAATCAACACAATAATTACAAATATTTATCTAAGAATGTGAATATACAAATGATTATGAACAATTTATATACAGTTTACAAGTTTTGCATGAAATCTTACGAAAATGATTGTTTGATAAAGTTCATGAATCAAATATGAACAACACTTCTTTTTGGCTTTTTTTTAAAGATATTAAACAAATAAATACTAAATGAATATGATTGAAACAATGACACAAAAACAATCAAAGATAATTAATGTAATCATCGTTTCATTCATAAACAACTTAACTAAATAACATACATAATAACTTGTAGCTGATCAACGAAACTGGTATTATCTTTATGTGTTTTATGAGCTCCTACCTATACTATTGTTAAGGGAAACCTATAACAGAACAATACTAGCACTTCTAGAATACATTCAAATAAGTATTTGATATTGGAGTAAATTAATAACAACAGGAAGACAACTAATTAAAAATCATGTGATCATAAGATAATCAATATTTAAAAATGAAAGAAAACTCAATTTTGAGTATTGATATTATCCATCATTTAACATTAGAAATAAATTCCACAATAATCAAATGATCGATTTATCACATATAAAAAATGGAATAAGAAATTATGGACAACATATAACATTTAACAGTATGAAAACACCATATGATGACAAGCTAAAGATAAAATCAACCATAATAGCATTCTCATAATACAACAGTAATGAAAGAACAAAATGGAATAAGCATCACATAGGTCTAAAGCCAAAGATGAATTGCTTTCCCATATTTTTTCTCAAAATCACATGCCCATATTGTAGTAAGATAATAGACTCTTAAAGATTGAAAAAATTAATACATAAATAATAACAATTAACCATGTATTGATAAAATAGACTAAAGCTAATTTAAATCAATGCATAATCAATTATTCAAAGAATATGAAAATATTATAATGAAAATAAAACCATTTTACTCAGAGGACAAAAGCCATTAAGCAACTTGGAATTTCATATTCTTCTTTGAAAATACTCGTCCATTCTCCCAAAGATTCCAACCATCCATTACTCCATTTAAAAAGAAGAATCCATACTTTTGTGAGAATCTGTTAAAAATAAACCTTTCGACCAAACAAAAATAGTTTTCGGCCGAAAAATAAAAATTGGGACTGTATTCAGAAACCAGAGAATTCCCCCAAGCTTACATGAACTTTGGAGGTTGTGGACTCTTGCAAATACTTACAATTTGGTTTCGAAAATGACACCAACATTTCCAAAATTGAATCTACTTTCAATTCCTATAATTTGTTTTCATTTTCTTTATTTTTATCTAATTTTGTTTAATATTTAAAAAAAATCACTGCATAATATTTTCAGCAAACATTATGATTCGGTGAAATGAAATATCGGTATCTCTAAAAATATACAGTGAAAAATTTAGAAAAAAATATATTCATAATCCTTGAACTGTTCTTTTCAAAAGGGTATATTTAGATTTTAGTTTTAAGTAAAAATTAAGATAGATACAAGGTGTAGAAAAACATGTGTTTAAAATTTGCAACGTTTTCAGCTTGGTCAACTTCAAAAAATTCTAGAAGTTATAATATTCATTCGTTAGATTAAAAATTATAGTCATAATAAAATAGAGTCTCTGTAGATTGTTGCAATATATTTCATTTCTTAAAAACATAAGTTTAATTATAGATATATTGTTGTAGAAAAAAGTTACTCATTATCATTCCTTTCATGTTTAAGAAACATACTGTTAAACAATTGTCAAATTGACATATCAAATCGTGATAAAACAAATTTGAAAAATAGTCATTGGAAAGCTAACAAAATTCTTCACAAGTTTTGTTTTTACTGTAAAGTGAAATTCTAAATAAAAAAAATACTTTTGTATGCCATAAGTTGAAGAAATTGTGAAAATACAATTGTTTTTCTCATAAAACAAGTAAAAGTGTAACCCATCTTCATGATTTTACCCATATACAAAAGAGAAAGGATAAAAATCCTCCTCTCCAATTCTTGGATCTCCATGGCTCTGAACTTTCTCATATATTTATACAATGAATGAACAGTCTGGGCGTCACTATTAATTTTCACCACTTGAAATTTTCCTCGTAAAGAGACATCAATATCTCTCAAATCGTGCATTTTTTTGGGAAAATTTCTACTCTATAGGTAAATGGGTCCATTTGGGTTCTGGGTTTTCAACCGTTTCTTCAAATTCCTCACGGTTTGGCTACAATCAGTCCTAAAAAATCATTTGTCTGATCTTAACGCCTTTCCAAATTTTATCTGTTGTTGCTCATAAAATAATTTGTAGCAATCCAATATTATTTTTGGATCAATCATCTTGAACGTATTTGGATAATAAAATCAATCCATGATCATATCCGTATCAAATATTTGATAATAGAAACCTATGAAACAAAAAGAAACCTAAATTAATAACCTAAAAATTGTGAATAAAACAAAATCTAGAACAATAAAATAAAAAATTAATTTAAACTAATTATAAGTTCTAAACAAACATTGTTTATAATTTCCTTTCAAATATGAACTTAAAATTCTATAAGCTTCAAGTTAATGGAGAAGAGAAAAATATTAATGTTTGTTTTTTTACAAAATCAAACAAATGATAGATAATTATTATTTTATTTATTATTATTATTATTATTTTGAAATGAGATGCAAAATGAATTTTTTTTTTAATTAAATAATATCACCAAATGATTTTATGAAAATGAGAAAACAACCAAGATATTATTTGATGAAGTATTGAACACATTATTCAAAATAGTCAAACTTGCTAATGAGCAAAAGAAATAACACATAATCATAAATTAAACGAAAGTAAACAATTGATAAAAATTAACGTTTTTGTTTAAATTGAGATTTCTATGCTCATTTCTAAATTTTGACATATACTCTTGTAATGAATGTCTCATACTATAGTGAATGTCTTAATTTTGTCTCAAAGCAAGCCAATGTATGGAACTATTTGAAAAGGTTGATTCTGTAGCTCATTATAATTATCAAGATTCTAATGGGGGCCCTTTAAATTTTGTAAAAAATTTAGGGGGAGTTGTTGGGGCTCAACAAGCCCGTGAGAAATTCTCTGTGTGAGAGAATTGCTGGGGATTCATTTCTTGAACGTGATGAACTGCGGCTACAGTGCTCTAAGACTTCCTATCCGGTATGTTGCTGAAGCTTGGAAAGGAAGTGGGGCAGCTGAAGGACTATTGAGAAAAGAAGGGGCACACTTCCTAGGTGGGACAAACATGTGGGGAATGAGAGACTGTAGGTTGTTAGTTTGAGTTGACACCTGAGATGGAGTCTTTCCTGTTGACTATGAGCCTTTAGCCTAGTTAGGAATCTCTTTACCCAGGTGTATTTTAGTCCCATCTCGGGGGTGACTCACTATTGAGAGTGATGAACAATGTGGTCTAGGCTGGGAGGTTCGTGGAAGACCTACACGCAGTTGGTAACATTCTTACCAATATAAGTGCCAATTTTGTGATGAATTTACATGCTGTATTGTTATTTATGTGCTTATTTTATGGGTTATCATATGTGCGGTTATAACTGTGTTTATTTTTATGTGTATTTCCTATATATGATGCATGCATATGTTTACTGTTATTTCAATGTGAATCCGTGTAATTACAATTGTATGTGTATGTTTACATTTTATATATAATGCTTCCATAAGAGTTTTGTGTGTGTATATTTTAATTGCATGCAGTTCGAAAAATTTATGTGGCATAGCTCAGTTAGATACTAGGTATGTTACAGTATGTTTTGCAGAGAGAATGAAAGAGTTCTCTGGTGTAGCATGGACCGGTATGGATGGTTGGGGATGTTACAAATGATCACATGTTTAGAGTTTGTCCTCACAGAGGTGAAAAAGAGAGGATTGTTCACAATGTACAACAAGATTAAATAGTGGAGGACATGGGCAGAAATGTGCCAAGGATCTATGCAGCCCTGGACAACAAACAAACAAAGTATCGGTCACATATGATTGAAGTGGAAGGTATGATCAACAACAAACCATTGCTATTTTAATTCATTCAGGAGCTAGTCATAGTTATATAGATCCTAAGAAGGTGGAAAGTTTGCATTTTCCAAGAAGAAAGCATGGGAAATCTTGGTTGGTGCAGCTTGCTACAACATCCAAAAGAAAAGTTAATGAGATGGTTAAGTCATCTCTTATGGACATGAATGGAATGAACACTAGGGCAGATTTGAACATATTGCCTTTAGGTTCCTATGATTGTCTAATTGGGATGGATTGGTTGGAAGAACATCATGCTGTTCTAGACTATCATAAAAAGGAATTTACTTGCTTGGATGAGGAAGGGAAGCTAAGGAAAGTGCAGGGAATTTCTAGGGCTGTAACCATTAGAGAAATTTCATCATTGCAACTGAAGAAATGATACAGAAAAGGGTGTCAAATATTTTCATCTCATATGGAAGAGACACCTAAAGATAAGGTGCCAAATTTGGAAGATTATGCAGTCCTGGAAGATTTTGAAGATGTCTTCAGGGAGGTGCCAGGACTACCCCCAAAGAGAGATATTGATTTCTCTATAAATCTAATGCCTAGAGAAGCTCCAGTGTCAAAGACTCCTTATAGAACGAGTACACCAGAGATGAAGGAGTTGCAAATGCAACTTGAAGAGCTTCTAAAGAAGGGGTATATACGCCCAAGTATGTCACCTTGGGGTGCTCCAATATTKTTTGTGAAGAAGAAATATGGAACATTAATATTGTGCATTGATTTTAGACAGTTGAATAAAGTGACTGTTAAGAACAAGTATCCTCTACCAAGGATTGATGATCTTTGTTATCAATTGAAGAATGAAAAGATATTTTTAAAKATAGATCTCAGGTCAGGATACCATCAGGTAAGGATTAGAGAGGAAGATATCARCAATACCGTCTTTAGGACAAGGTATGGTCATTATGAGTTCACAGTGGTGACATTTGGGTTGTCAAATGCACCAGTTGTTTTCATGTGCTTAATGAATGGTGTTTTTCGATAATATTTAGACAAGTTTGTCATTTTCTTTTTGGATGACATTCTTATATATTCCAAGTCATAAGAAGAGCATGAACATCATTTGAAGATAGCGTTGCAAGTATTAAGGGAGCATCAGTTGTATGCCAAGTTGAGCAAGTGCTCATTTTATTAGAAGCAAATTCACTATTTGGGGAATATCATTTCAAAGGATGGGATAGCAGTGGATCCTGAGAAGATAGAAGCCATTAGAGAATGGCCAGCACCAAAGAATGTGACAGAGGTCAAATCATTCATGGGCCTTGTAGGATACTATAGGAGATTTATTGAAGGATCCTCAAAKATTGCACACCAAATCACTTCCTTATAAAGAAAGGGCGTGAAGTTTCAATGGACATTGGATTGTGAAAAGAGTTTCCAACACTTGAAACAGTTATTAACAAGTGCTCCAATACTAAGGATTGCAGACCCAAATGAAGACTTCATTGTATGCACATATGCATGTAAAAAGGGACTTGGTGGAGTCCTCAGTCAAAATGGGTTGGGTATATGTTATGAGTCAAGGAAGTTGAAAGAACATGAAAGACACTATGCAACTCATGATTTGGAGTTGGAAGCCATAGTGCATGCCCTGAGGAAATGGAGACACTACCTCATGGGGAAAAAGTTTGAGCTAAGAAAAGACCATAATGGTATGAAATATTTATTTGATCAGCCAAATCTAAATGCTAGGCAAAGCAGATGGTTAGAATTTCTAAGTGAATATGACTTTTATATAAATCATATCAAGAGGAAAAAGAACAAAGTGGCTAATGCACTCAGCAGAAGAGTGCATCAGATGGATAAACATAGAGGGTGAATCAAGTGATTGAGGATATATTTGTTAGGATATTTAGACACTTAGGAGTTAGTTAAGATCTACTTGGTCTAATGTGTCGTTAGGTAAAAGTGTGTTTCTTAGTGTGTTTCTTTAGTATGCATTTGTAGTTAGGAAATCTGACGGTCACAATATGTTCCCGACATAGAGTGATCCGACAATTCATACTCTTCTCGATCTTAATGACCATTGATCCATGGTTTAAAACCTGATTGGTACATGATATCTATTTAAAGAGCATGGAGGGTCATTTGCCGATGATCGATTGTGAGAAACTCTCTTGTAAAATCTCTCTGTAATATTTTTCTTTGCATTAATAAACTGCTTCAAGTGGCCGCGTTGGCTGGGGCCGTGGATGTTTCCCTGTAGGAGTTTTACCACGTGAAAACATCGGTGTGTTGATATTTGATCTGGTTATGTGAGTCGTTACTGAAGGTGTTCATCCTTTGTTGGAATACCTGTGTTGTCGAACATGGCATCAGAGCCCGTTTGAAGACCCGCTCCTGTTGTAGATCGAGATCGTGAAGCTGAGTTGCCTCATCTCCATTTTCTATCATTTCCATACATTTATGGGCTGAGAGGACTATTCCATTGCGTCCAGAGCACTTGTTTTAGTCAAGAACACTTTTCTTTTCACTCGAAAATGTTTCTGTTTGCCCAAGATACGACCATTAGAGTCAGATACGGAGGTATTAAGCGTGAATACACATTTTTAAAATTTCTGCAAAGTTTTATTTTGGTTTTATTTCGGTTTGATATTATTTGTTCCGAGTTGCTACTCTTTTAGATATGCATATACTCTTTTCCCCATGCCCTGTGCGATCTTGGAAAATCAGAAACAAATAGGAAAAGGTGCATCTTCTGGGTAAGCTAACTGAGATCTAACCCTTGTTGTCATCGAGAAGTAAAATCTTTTTCTTGTGTGAAAATAGTTTTTTTTAGCACACTCTCCAAGGCCGTCTTCAACAACAACAACAACAACAACAATAACAATCCTCCTTCTGAACATTGCAATATGTTTTTCTAGACCATTTGGTTAAAACTTGCCTTATTAAGTAAGAGGTCTTGAGTTCAAGTCTCTCCTTTGTCACTTTTTTTTAAAAGTTCATGCTAAAATTGTAAAGTGTATTTCAATTCAAGTATAAAAGTGAATCACTATAAGTAGCTTTAATATTTTATTTTAGAGTTATTTATTTTGCATGTAGCTTTTTAGTTATAAAGTAACTTCATTGTAAAAGTGATCCCCACTTCTCTTTATAAAAGTGGGTCACTTCATAAAACAACTTACACTATCACGTGGTCAATTGGTTACCATTTATGCCTTTTTTTAAAAGGGCATAACTCTCACTTCGAAAGTCCGTTTTCAGTGCCGTTTTTTTTAAAACTGCATAACTTTTCGAGCTATTTCCATCCAAATCATCAGTTTTAGTTTTTAAATTCATATTATCTACATATTTAATATGGATTTTACAAGTAATGTTTTGTTTACCAGCACCAACTACTTCCAATGGAAATCTCATATGGAAGATTTATTAAGAAGTAAAGGCTTGTACCGGATTACCTTGGGAAAGGAAAAATAACCCACTAATGATGATAAGAAAACCAAATGGGCTAATAGGAGTGATGAAGCATGTGGACTAATCAGAATGTCCATCTCTCTTGATTTAAGATACCACCTCCAGAAATTGATGACCTCGAAGAAGCTTGGGACAAGATTGAATCTGTCTTTGCTAAAATCAATATTAATCGAGCACAAAAGTTAGAAAATCAAGTACTGAACTTGAGTCCAAGTGATTTTTCTTGCCTTGGAGACTATCTATCTAGGTTTAAAATACTCAGAATTTTATGTGAATAATGTAAGATAAAAATGGAGGAAGAGCGTTGCATCTATCTTATTCTTTCTAAGCTAGGTAGTGCATATTTTGTGTTTGTATCTACCTTTTATGCCATGTGAGAGGCTCTAGGGAAATATTATGAAAAACCCACTCTTGAATCCTTTTGTGCTGATTTGAGTAGAGAGGAAGATAAGATTGTACAACTTGGAGTGATCAACACTGCAGGTACCTCCAACAGAGCCTTAATTTCCCAGTAGAAAGATAAACCCAAGAATCCCAAGAAGCAACATCCTCGCCACAAAAACAAGCAATATAAGGGTCCCAAACCCAATCAGACAACTTTTTCTTCGAATGGAGACAAAGGAGAAAAATATAAAAATAAGAAGACTGACATACATTGCAAATTTTGTGATAAAGATGGCCATGATGAGTCCAAATGTTTCAAAAATATGGCATATTTAGAAGCAATGATGAAGAAGCACAACATTAGTATTGATCCTACTTTTTCTTCTTCTCATGGACATGCACTTTCTGCTTCTGGTTTCTCTTTCAATACACCTTCTACTTCTACTTTTGATAAGTGGCTTATGGATTCTTGAGCATCTTATCATATGGCTAAGGATAGAGACATATTTTCTACTCTAAATGAATGTAACACCAAGAAAATATTTGTTGGTGATGATAGATCTCTTAGTGTTGAAGGATCTAGAACAATACAAGTAGAAAATGGCCATTTCAATGATGTATTATGTGTTCCAAGTCATTCTTGTAACCTCCTATCAGTATATCAAATCACTCATTCAAGTGAAGGTAAAACCGTAGAGTTTTCACCTCACCAAGTTGTAATCAGGGATCTAAAAGATCATAATCATGTTCTTGCAACTGGAATTGCTGATGATATTACCAGGTTATACAAGTTTGACAACTTTGGGTCATCATCTTTTTCATCAGTTTTTGTTGCTCATAGTGATGACTTGAGAAAACTTTGGCATGAGCATTTTGGTCATCTAAACTATCACTCATTGCAAAAACTATGTAATCAATAGATGGTGACTGGTCTTCCTCTTGTTTCATGCAAAGATAGTGTTTGTGTCGGTTGTGTTCTTGGAAAACATCATCGGGATGGCTTTGAAAAACGTGCCTCTTGGCATGCCTCGGGTCCTTTGCATCTTGTTCATAGTGATTTGTGTGGTCCACTTTCTTATCCTTCTTTTTATGGGTGCAAGTATTTCTTAACTTTCATTGATAACTTTTCCAGACATACTTGGGTTAACTTCTTAAAACTTAAGAGCGAAGTTTTTGACAATTTTTTGGCCTACAAGGCCCTTGTATAAAAGCAATCTGGACATCAAATTCAAAGGTTAAGAACAGATAATGGAGGCGAATATGTGAACAATAATTTTACAAATTACTGCGCTACATAGGGAATCCAAATGCAACATACTGTTCCATATACACCACAACAAAATGGTGTTGCTGAGAGAAAGAACCGCACATTAAAAGAAATGGCTAATTGTATGATCCAATCTAAGGGATTAAGTCTAAAGTATTGAGCTGAAGCTATCAACTGTGCAAATTACATAGTAAATTTCACTGCCACAAAGGCTCTTAAAAATATAGCACTGGAAGAATATTGGACTAAAATTAAACTAGATGTAATTCACTTTCGTGTATTTGGTAGTATAGCATGGGGTCACATTCCTGATGAGAAAAGGAAAGCATTACAGCCTAAAAGTGAGAAGTGTATATTTGTTGGTTATTCTGAAGATGTCAAAGGTTACAGACTTCTTCAATCACATTGTAATGAAATTATTATTAGAAGAGATGTTAAATTTGATGAAAATCTCTTGGCTTGAGAGCCTAATTCGATGTTTGTGCCTTCTTTGGCCTGCGAGCCTAATTCGACGGTTGTGCCTTCTTCGACCTGTGAGACATCTTCGATGTTTGTGCCTTCTTCTGATTTGGTTTCTTCTTCAGATGATGAAAGTGAGGATGGAAATCCACCTTCACCCGCTCACCCTCCTCTAGATGAATCCTTTGAACCTGAACTAGCATCAGCTCCACCGCTTCCTAGATGGGTCTATTCAACACGAGAAGCACCTGGTGATCTTGTCAACGATCCTTCAGATCAACGTCATACACGTTCACAATTCCAGCGAGCCTCTTCTCTTTTGGCTCAAGTTTCAGAAAATTATGATCCAGAGACATTTGCAGAAAATTCAGGTCATCCAGATTGGGATACAACAATGAATGAAGAGTATCGTTCTTTAATGGCAAACG
>JASDQU010946857.1:2728-14224 GCA_032191745.1 Picea mariana | reverse complement strand
GTGAGGGATGGAGCGAGCTAAAGAGAAAGAGAGGAAAGGAGAGAGATAGGTGAAGAGAGATATGGGGAGATATAGAGGGAAATAGGAGAGAGAGGGAGATATTGGCATATAGGGGAGAGAGCGAGCGAGAAGGTGAGACAAAAAGTGAGTGAGAAATTGAGAAAGCATGAGAGAGAGAGATGTTATAGAGAGGGGGGAATATAGAGGGAGGGAGGGAGATAGGGGTAGAATGAGAGAGGGGGAGAGGGAGAGGGAGAGAGAGAAAGAGAGAGGAAGGGGGAGAGAGAGAGGAGGTGGAAGAGAGATGAAAGAGAGATAAGGGGAATATTAGAGGAGAGAGGTAAGAGAGAGAAGGGGGGATAGTAGGGGAGAGAGATAGAGGGGAAAATGGGGAAAGATATCGAGTGAGAAATAGGGAAAGAGAGGGGGGTAGATTGAGAGAGAGTAGGAGGGAGGGAGAGAGAGAGAGGGAGAGGGGGAAAGTGAGAGAGGGGGGTYGAGGGAGAGATAAATTTAAAGAGATATAGGTAGAGAGAGGTAAAGAGAGAGAGGGGGAGATAGAGGGAAAGAGGGAGGAGAGAGAAAGTGGTATAGAAAGAGAGATATTGGGGGATATAGAGGAAGAGAGGGAGAGAGGCAAGGATGGGGGGAGAGAGGGGGGGGTGAGAGTGAGAGAAATGGGGGGAGAGAGAGAGAGAGATGACCCACTAGGGTACAATATGAATCCAAATATGAATCCAAGCTACAATATGAATCCAAATATGTGAATAAAGGTACTGACATATGGGAAACCACTCGGTAAGCAATCTATGATGAAGTGTAATCTACTAAGAACAAACTAATCCACCAATGATGAAAATAGTCCCAGAGTGCTATCGACTCTAGGTCAAATTCTCAGAGTAATGTGTTGTAGTCAATAAGAGATGACCCACTAGTGAGAAGTCAATGGGGACCTTTGAAACCAACACAATTGAAAGGAAAAAGAAACTGATAGTACTAAGAACAACTTGACAAATAGGAAGGTTAACATGGATGGTTAAGAAATATGATAAATGGCCAATATGGGCTAGAACTTCCCTTGAACGTAAGCACGACACAATGGTGACTTGGGAAACATTTGACACAAAGTGTAACAATGATAAGCTTCTGACACATGAGGCATCGATATACTCTCCATAGTGACTAGAAGAGTAACTAGCTAGAGGAGTAATAAACTCAAAAATCAACGTTCATCTTCCAAAGTACATACTAAACCCCAACTTTATGAGTGAATGAATCAAACATGGTGATTTGTTCAAGGGTGACATTACTCAAGATAACTTTCAAAAAAATAAAGATCTTTATTCTTCTCCCCTCTCTTTTTTATCATATTTGATTTTTTCATATTTTTTGTGTTATAAAATCCTGAAAAGGGAATAAAATAATGCTAGATATTGGTGGAGGAAATGAGTGTCATGGGGTGAGTAAACTAGTTCCAAGCACACAGAACATATCTATGTAAAATGTAGAAAGGACGTGTAGGATATGTACGCTCATTGGGATGTTTCCTCCAAGGATATAAGGCTATGTGTTGCATGAGAAATAAAGGAAAAATAAATAATCTAAAGAGATTGCATGAGAAATGAGCAACATATGGAAAATTGAAACAAGCATTAGGATGGAAAGTACAAGCAGTGGTATGCAACACAAAAATGTAACTCAAAGCATAAAAATGGGATCCCTGTGGGATATGGCTAGATAAATATTGAGAGGAAGTCATGTGACTTCAATGCAAAGTCATGGTGGGCATAATACAACCCCTGAGCTTATGAATTTTTTTTATCCTGGGAACCAAAATGGAAAACAAGGCTCTAACTAGGGCACCTAGGATAGGTAGGCTCTACCAAGTAGATCAAAACACTTTTGAAATGGAAAGAAGGATTCATGTCACAACTCAATGGGGGAAATCCTAAGGCTAAAACGTAATAGGAAATTGATAATGCACAATACAAGGTGGAAAGCCTAACATATATGATAGTTTCAAGACCATTACCTATCAAAAGGGATCATCGTGGATCAATTTGATGAAAAAAGTCAATAAGCGACCTTAGAAATTTTTCACAACTAAAAAATATGCAAGCACAATCTAAAACAACTTTGTTAGGTATTAGATCTGACAAAAAAAGGTCATAAAAATAACAAATGGGAAACTTAAACTATACAGAAGTAAGTAAAAATTTTATATATCGGTGAAAGTTTGACTTTTTACCAATTTATTGTGTCATTTTAACCAAACCTTTGTTTTGTAGTTCAGAAAAACCTTCCAACTTCAAGAGTACATAGTAGGTGTTTCCACTGTCAAAATTCAATTTCATCAGATCCAGATAACTCACCATCCCATCTTCTTTCAATTCCTCCTTAAATTCAATTGTGGGGGGGCCTTTTTTATTGAGGTATTATGCACATGTTCTTTTCCTTCACTAGAAACACATGTATAAGGCCCTACACATGCCTTTATTCAATGAAAGGTATGTGTACACACACCTATCCTCAAAGAAAGGAAAGTGTACCCACTTGAAAGTGATAAAAATGACCTTTTCACACCAAAAGTTGATTCTAACATGCTAAATTTCTTCTTGCACATGAAAATGGCTATCGTATGGATGGAGAGAGAACGAGGATGATGATAATCATGTCATTAAAGTTATGAAGGACATGAATTCCCATTGTGAATGAAACTTTCTCAATTTTTTCACCATTCCAAATTTGTGCACACAAAAACAATTATTACACACTGATCAAATACTGGAAACTAGATCATGAGGCCTTCATCATTGATAATGAAACCCTCAATATTGAGGTGGAATATATGTACTTCGTCACAGGTTTATCCCAATGTGGAGAACCAATGAACTTAAAGGGAGGAGGATGTTATTGTTAGGATATTTAGACACTTAGGAGTTAGTTAAGATCTACTTGGTCTATTGTGTCGTTAGGTAAAAGTGTGTTTTCTAATGTGTTTTTTTAGTATGCATTAGTATGCATTTGTAGTTAGGAAATCTAACGGTCACGATATGTTCCCGACATAGAGTGATTCGACGGTTCATACTCTCATCGATCTTAACGACCATTGATCCATGGCTTAACACCCGATTGGTCCATAATCTCTATTTAAAGAGCATGGAGGTTCATTTATCGATGATCAATTGTGAGAAACTCTCTTGTAAAATCTCTATGTAATCTTTTTCTTTGCATTAATAAACTGCTCCAAGTGGCCGCGTTGGTTGGGGCCGTGGATGTTTCTCCGTAGGGGTTTTACCACGTGAAAACATCGGTGTGTTGATCTTTGATCTGGTTATGTGAGTGGTTACTGAAGGTGTTCATCCTCTATTGGAATACTTGTGTTGTCGAACATGGTATTAGAGCCTGTTTCAAGACCCACTCCTGTTGTATATCGAGATCGTGAAGTCGAGTTGCCTCATCTCCATTTTCTGCCATTTTCATACATTTCTGGGCTGAGAGGATTGTTCCTTTGCGTCCAAAGCACTCATTTCATTTAAGAACACTTTTTGTTTCACTTGAAAAGGTTTTTGTTTACCCAAGATATGTTCATTACAGTCATATCTGGAGGTATAAAGTTTGAATACGCATTAATTTTTTTGCAGAGAAGTATTTTGGTTTTATTTCAGTTTTGTATTTTTTATTTTCTGGTTGCTACTCTTTTAGATCTGCGTATTCTCTTTTCCCTGCGCCCTGTGCGATCTTGGCAAATTAGAAACAGATAGGAAAAGGTGCATCTTCTGGGTAAGCTAACTGAGATCTAACCCTTGTTGTCATCGAGAAGCGAAAAAATTTTCTTCTGTGAAAAGAGTTTTTCTTTAGCACGCTCTCCAAGGCTGTCTTAAAAAAAACAACAACAACAATCCTCCTTCTGAACATTACAATATGTTTTGCTAGACCATTTGGTTAAAAGTTAAGTAAGAGGTCTCGATTTCAAGTCTCTTTTTTGTTACTTTTTTTGAAAAAGTTCATGCTAAAATTGTAAAATGTATTTCACTTCAAGTATAAAAGTGAATCACTATAAGTAGCTTTAATATTTTATTTTAGAGTTATTTATTTTGCATGCAACTTTTCTTTGTAAAAATGAGCTCCACTTCTCTTTATAAAAATGGGTCACTTCATAAAGCAACTTACACTACCACGTGGTCCTTTGGTTACCATTTATGCCTTTTTAAAAAAGGGCATAACTCTCATATCCAAAGTTCGTTTTCAATTCCGTTTTTTTTAAAACCACATAACTTTTCGAGATCTTTCCATTCAGATCATCAGTTTTAGTTTTTAAATCAATATTATCTACATATTTAATATGGCTTCTACAAGTAATCTCTTACTTACCAACACCAACTACTTCCAATGGAAATCCCATATGGAGGATTTATTAAGAAGTAAAGGCTTGTACCGGATTACCTTGGGAAAGGAAACAACACCCACTGATGCTGATAAGAAAGCCAAATGGGATAATAGGAATGAAGAAGAACGTGGATTAATCGGAATGTCCATCTCTCATGATTTAAGGTTCCACCTTCAATCAATTGATAAACCCAAAGAAGCTTGCGAAAAGATTGAATCTGTGTTTGGTAAACACAATATTATTCGAGCACAACAGTTAGAAAATCAAGTACTAAATTTGAGTCCAGGGGATTTTTCTTGCATTGAAGACTATCTATCTAAGTTTAAAACACTCAGAACTTTATGTGAAGAATGTAAGATAAAGATAGACGAAGATCGTTTCATCTATCTTATTCTTTCTAAGCTAGGTAGTGCATATTTTGTGTTTGTATCTACCTTTTATGCCATACAAGAGGCTATAGGGGAAACTTATCAAAAACCCAATCTTGAGAACTTTTGTGATTCTTTGATTAGAGAGCAAGATAATCTAGTACAACTTGGAGTGATCAACACTGTAGGTACCTCCAACAAAGCCTTAGTTGTCCATCAAAAAGATAAACCCAAGAATCCCAAGAAGCAACATCCTCGCCACAACAACAAGCAATATAAGGGTCCCAAACCCACTCAGACAACTTTTGCTCCTAATGGAGACAAAGGAACAAAATATTAAAATAAGAATACTAACAAACATTGCAACTTTTGTGATAAAGATGGTCATGATGAGTCCAAATGTTTTAAGAAGATGGCAACTTTAGAAGTAGTGATGAAGAAGCACAACACCAATATTGATTCTACTTCTTCTTCTTCTTCTCATGGACATGCACTTTCTGCTTCTGGTTTCTCCTTCAATACAACTTCTACTTCTACTTTTGATAAGTGGCTTATTGATTCTGGAGCATCTTATCATATGGCTAAGGATAGAGACATATTTTCTACTCTAAATGAATGTAACACCAAGAAAATATTTGTTGGTGATGATAGATCTCTTAGTGTTGAAGGATCTAGAACAATACAAGTAGAAAATGGCCATTTCAATGATGTATTATGTGTTCCAAGTCTTTCTTGTAACCTTCTATCAGTATATCAAATCACTCATTCAGGTGAAGGTGAAACCATAGAGTTTTCACCTCACCAAGTTGTAATCAAGGATCTAAAAGATCCTAATCATGTTCTTGCAACTGGAATTGATGATGATATTACCAGGTTGTACAATTTTGATAGCTTTGGGTCATCATCTTTTTCATCAAATTTTATTGCTCAAGCAATGACTTGAGCAAACCTTGGCATGAGCGGTTTGATCATCTAAACTATCACTCATTGTAGCAACTATGTAATAAACAGATGGTGACTGGTCTTCCTCTTGTTTCATGCAGAGATGGTGTTTGTGTTGGTTGTGTTCCCGGAAAACATCATCGAGAAAGTTTTGAAAAACATGCCTCTTAACATGCCTTGAGTCCTTTGCAGCTTGTTCATACTGATTTGTGTGGTCCACTTTCTTCTCCTTATTTTTATGGGTGCAAGCATTTCATAACTTTCATTGATGACTTTTCCAGACGTACTTGGGTTTACTTCTTAAAACTTAAGAACGAAGTTTTTGACAAGTTTTTGGCCTACAAGGCCCTTGTAGAAAAACAATCTGGACATCAAATTCAAAGGTTAAGAACATATACTGGAGGCAAATATGTGAACAATAATTTTACAAATTACTTTACTACATAGGGAATCCAAATGCAACACATTGGTCCATATACACCACAACAAAATGGTGTTGTTGAGAGAAAGAACCGCACATTAAAAGAAATGGCTAATTGTTTGATCCAATCTAAGGGATTAAGTCTAAAGTATTGGGTGGAAGCCATCAACTGTGCAAATTGTATAGTAAATCACACTCCCACAAAGGCTCTTAAAAATATAACACCGGAAGAATCTTGGACTAAAATTAAACCAGATGTAAGTCATTTCCATGTATTTGGCAGTATAGCATGGGCTCACATTCCTGATAAGAAAAGGAAAGCATTGCAGCCTAAAAGTGAGAAGTGTATATTTGTTGGTTATTCTGAAGATGTCAAAGGTTACAGACTTCTTCAATCACATTGTAATGAAATTATTATTAGAAGAGATGTTAAATTTGATGAAAATATCTTGGCCTGCGAGCCTAATTCGATGTTTGTGCCTTCTTTGGCCTGCAAGCCTAATTCAACGGTTGTGCCTTCTTCGGCCTAGACGCCATATTCGAAGTTTGTGCCTTCTTATGATCTAGTTTCTTCTTCAGATGATGACAGTGAGGATGAAAATCCACCTCCACCTGCTCACCCTCCTCCAGATGAGTCCTTTGAATCTGAACCAACACCAGCTCCACTGCTTCCGAGATAGGTCTGTTCAACACGAGAAGCAGCTGGTAATCTTGTTGGTGATCCTTCAGATCAGCGTTGGACACGTTCATAGTTCTAGCGAGCCGCTTCTCTTTTGGCTCAAGTTTCAGAAACTCATGATCCAAAGACATTTGCAGAAGCTTCAGGTCATCCAGATTGGGATACAGCAATGAATGAAGAGTATCATTCTTTAATGGAAAACAATACTTGGGATCTTGTACCTCTTCCAAAAGGAAAAAAACTTGTTAGATGCAAATGGGTCTACAAAACTAAGTATGCATTAGATGGAAGTGTTGAAAGACACAAGGCTTGGTTAGTTGCCAAAGGATTTTCCCAAGTTGAAGGAATTGACTATAATGAAACCTTTGCCCCTGTAGAAAAAATGAATTCCATCCGCCTTGTTCTTTCCCTTGCTGCCTCACATAAATGGGAGTTCCATCAGATGGATGTTAAATCCGCCTTCTTGCACGAAGATTTCAAGAACAAATCTGCATGGAACAACCTCCTGGCTATGTCCATAATGACTCTATCCTTGTTTGTCACCTCAAGAAATCTCTTTATGGTCTCAAGCAAGCTCCTCGAGCTTGATATGCCAAAATGGATAACTTTCTTATTGCCACTGGATTCTCTAGATGCCATTATAATCCTAATGTCTATACAAAGAAAGTAGGAAGCCATCTCATAATACTTTTCCTTTATGTTGATGAACTTATCCTTACTAGTAGTGACTCAAAACTTTTAAACCATGTGAAAACCAACCTTAAGACGAAATTTGAAATGACAGACTCGGGCTTTTTGCACTATTTCCTTGGCCTCCAAGTTTTGCAAACCAATGAAGGATTTTTTCTTTCCCAGTCTAAGTATGCTTGTGACCTTCTTCATCGCTTTCACATGGACGATTGTAAGCCAACCCCTTCTGCCTTCCAGTTTGGAGTCAAGCTTACTGCCACTTGTACTTCTTCTAAAGTTGATGCCACCCTGTATCGTCAGTTAGTTGGTAGCCTCTTATACTTGACTCATACCCGTCCCGATATTTCCTTTGATGTTGGTCTTGTTTCTCGGTATATGCAAACGCCCCATGAAAGCCATTGGAAAGCAGCTAAAAGGATACTTCGCTATGTTTATGGTACAGTTCAGTTCAGGATACATTATAGGGGATACATTATAGTTCAGGGGGACTCCTTTATTGGTTGGTTTCACTGATTCGGATTGGGCTGACAACCCTGATGATCGGAATTCTACTGCAAGTTATTTCTTCAGCCTTGGTTCACGACCTGTCACTTGGGCTTGTAAAAAACAACAAGCTATTGCACTTTCTTTAGCAGAAGCAGAGTACCGAGTAGTAGTAAATGCAAGTCAGGAAGCCCTGTGGCTTCGACAGATCCTTTCAAAGTTTGGACTCCAACACCAACATTCGACCAACCTTTGGTGTGACAATCAGAGTGCCATCAAGCTCGCCAAAGACCCAGTTCAACATTAGCGTAGCAAACACATCGAGCTACACATGCACTTCATCAGAAAGCTCATTCATGATCAAGTTATTGAAGTGCTCTTTTTCCCTACAAAAGATCAAGTTGCAGACGTTTTCACAAAGTCTCTTACAGAAGTGAAGTTTTCCAAACTTCGATCTATGTTATGAGTTTAGGAAGTTATCATTAAGGGGGATAGGCTCTAATGCCTCCTTCCTTCTCCTATTGTGTCACTATTGTAAATCCTTCTATCCTATCCCAAATTGTTCTTAAGGGGGGATGTTAGGATATTTAGACACTTAGGAGTTAGTTAAGATCTACTTGGTATATTGTGTCGTTAGGTAAAAGTGTGTTTTCTAGTGTGTTTCTTTAGTATGCATTAGTATGCATTTGTAGTTAGGAAATCCGACGGCCATGATATGTTCCCGACATAGAGTGATCCGACAGTTCATACTCTCCTCAATCTTAACGGCCATTGATCCATGGCTTAACACCCGATTGGTCCATGATCTCTATTTAAAGAGCATGGAGGGTCATTTGTCGATGATCAATTGTGAGAAACTCTCTTGTAAAATCTCTTTGTAATATTTTTCTTTGCCTTAATAAACTGCTCCAAGTGGCCGCGTTGGTTGGGGCCGTGGATGTTTCCCGTAGGGGTTTTACCACGTGAAAACATCGGTGTGTTGATCTTTGATCTAGTTATGTGAGTGGTTACTGAAGGTGTTCGTCCTCTGTTGGAATACCTGTGTTGTTGAACAATTATGAAGGCAGGATGACCATATAGGAGTGTATCAACAGTAATTGCTTCACCCAAAAGGTGGGCTCCAACGTCCCAATAAATAGTATATAAAGCATGGGTCTAAATATCATCTTTCTCACGATAGTAAGAGTATCATGCTCCATGGAATTGCACCAAGCCTTAGGCCAAAAAATGTACTATGGGTGAAGTTCTTGCATCCTACTGTGTTCGATTGATGCATTTGGATTTTAACAAACCTGAAGGCCCAATTGATAGAATATAGAATGGAGCATCAAAATAACTTTGGTTATGCCAACATGTTATGCTCTTTCTTCCTGGAATGAGTTTCATTGACGCATGTCTGCATCACACATTCCCCACCCTATATACGAGATTCAAGGATGCTCTGGTGGGAATATTTGATACATAGACTTGGAGGCGTGCACGTCACTAATTCCTTTGATGATGAATTATTTAATTAGTGGTCTCACCAAGTCATTTCCATAGGTGTAACCCTTATTCTGGTTTGGACTTTAAGAGATGACAGTCAATTTATATATATTACTTTCCTTACAAAGGAAATAGGTATAAACATCGTTTCATTTAATCATCAACCCAAAGTTAATGTGAACTTGCGAAATTCTATGCACAATCTATATATATTTAGGTGAATTTTAGTATCTAATAAAGTGAAGAAAGCTATACTATTTATAATTCAAACACTTACACTATTATGTTCTATTGAAAGGATTATACTACTTCATAAAATAAAATAAAAATTGAATTCATTCAAAACAATATCTTGCAATTTGATTTACAAACTTAAATCATAACCTACTAAAACTAGAAGTGTTGTAGGTTATAATTATATGCCCAAACTCCAGATTTAAACTTTCCTATAACAATACCTTGTTTTGATTGGCTCAATTTATAATTCAATAAATGATTGTTTAACTTGTAAATATTGGAACAAAATTTAAATTTGCACACCACAATCGTTGATTGAAGTTAAATTTTAAAGTTGCATAATACACATTGAGCAGAACATATCATTGAACAGAAATAAAGAAATTAATGAATAGAACAACTATATACTAGAACATGTGGTCCTGCCTATTCTGGAACAAGCTGTTGAAAGTAATGCAACTACGGTGTTATGATATTATCACACCATAACTCTAGTCAAAATATATTTTATTGAGATTTGAAAATAGGTATCATGAGATTATCTGAACGCCATAACTCTATGAAAATATATTTTATTGAGATTTTAAAAAAGGTATCAAGAATAATTCATTGTCCATGCTATCATAATAATCATAACTAACTCTATACTACCTTTACACGATGTATTTATAAGTATATAGAGTTTTACAAAGAAGAAAATATTAGATCATATCATTTCAAGGTTTGTTAAAACGATCTGATAGATCACATGACTTATCAAACTAGCTAGTTCAGTGAAAATTGTGCCCACATATACACATGTCAACAACTGCACAATATCTCATTATATTGAGATTGGTGGAATGATCTTGTTATGCCTCAAATGTGTTATTGGAACTTGACATCTTTGAACTGGATTTGTTGGAATGATTTCATGACATGCTAGTGCATGAAATTGTGGATATCGTGAAAAATATGGAATTGCAAATATAGAATCACTCATTGTTAGACCTCATTTTTTAATCAACACCAATCTGACTCGAATCCAGTATGCTAACCCCATGACTTGAATTCTAAACTTGATCTGCTCAGATGACCTTGTAATATGCCTTTTTCTTGACATATGGAACATGCTAGAACATCTACTCAAAACCTGGAACATCCTCCATATGTTATATATAACTTTTTCATTGCAGTGTTGGAGGTTCCACTAATTGCTATAGGTTCTCAAACATCTTGAACCAGATAGCATTCAATGGTTTATAGACAATATTTTGATATTGCTTATGTTATCAATAATTAAGAAAACATTGACAAAAGTAATCATTTTACCTTTATTCCTCGTGATTTGCATAAGATATGGAAAAGTAGTAGAGGAAGGTTGTTTTGGTAAAAAATATAAGTAAAAGGATTAGTAAGCAATAAAAAAATGATGTCAAATTGGTGAACTAGGATAGGTAAGTGAAATATTTTTTTTATAATAATTTAATTTTTTTTAATTTTTATCATTTTTCATTTTGAAAAAGAGAAAAGGTAAATATTTTTGGTGTGAAGTATGACCAACAAAATATTCTAATGAAACAGATGTTTCGGCATGCAGATGCAATCAGAGGGGTATAAATGAAGGAGTTAATGAATCACTTGGTGATTCATCTAACGACTAAACTCATCAGTTTATTATTTCAGCAATTCTAGTAGACGGTTCAACATTTTTCTACTATTTTTTAGCTTAATGTTTTCTATTTTTAGCATATTATGAACATACTTCAGTTTTTTGTGCTAGTGTGGTAGATCTCGGTTCTTTATCTTTTCTGTAGGTTGT
>JASDQU010946856.1:10938-33152 GCA_032191745.1 Picea mariana | reverse complement strand
CCTTTAAAGTTCCTATGAATACATCAATCAAGTGCTCATCTGGAATATCGATTACCTTTATATTCAATCTTTTGAAGTTCTCAATGTGCTCGGTAACTGAACCCTTTTGCTTGAGATTTATCAATTGGATAAAGAAGGTATTGCTCCTTGTATCCTCATAGTGTGCTATCATTTCTTCCGTGAAAATTTTCCAAGTGACGAGTGATTTGCAAGAACAAATCCATCCATACCATACAAATTGATTAGGTTCTAAATATAAAGAAGCAATTTGTACCTTTTGTGTATATGGCACATTATGGAGATCAAAGAGTTGCTCCATCTGAAGTATCCATGTGATTGGGTCCTTGCCATCAAACTTCCTCATATCAATCTTAGGAATGTGTTTGGTCTTCAAACCAAAGTTGGAGTTTCTCCATTCTCGATTCACCTTCCTTGTGTCCTCATCATGAATTTCATGGGATACATTTTCACTTTCAGGTGTTTTCTCTATTACGAAAATTTTCAATACTTCCATGATCTCCCCTTTTAAACCATCTATCTTAGTATCCAACTTAACTTCCATTGAATCCATCTTATTTTGTAGTTCATTTATGTCCCTACGCATTTCTTCACCTTCATCAAGAGTCCAAGTAGGATTTTCTGGAGGATTATTTTGTGTAGAAGTTCCATTTTTGGGTGGCATGTTGGCCAAGTATCACTTTTGAACCTTGATTTTGAGGTGGTTCTGCTAGACAATATTTATTTTGTTGTATCTCCCAAATTTCGGCCCTTCTAGGTATGAAACTTTATTTTATGTATTTCTATGATATTTATTCTTTGGAATGCCACAGGTCTGATCAAAATTGGATGTGCCAAGTGGAATTTATGGTAACTTCCCCAAAACTTGTCGATTTTTGGCCTTTCCAGAAGATCTCACTTGTATAGTGTGCCCCACACAAAATAATTGATACTAAATTCTGAAACTCACACCAGAAATAATAAAAAATTTCCACGATCCAATGAAACCAGTCCCATGCAATTTGGATACTCTAGGAAGAAGTTATGATTGTTTTACCTAGAACACCTTCTTGAGACTAGTCAATAGGACTAGTCAGATACCCTATCTTACAAAGGGTGTATCTACAAATTTAAGATTACCCGGAAGATAAAAATTTTACCAAAAATACCTTACTAATTTTTGTAAATATCCTCCAGAGTTTAGGGTATGGAACGTTACATAACAGTTTTTATAGCGAAAATCCTGCAATGACGCAGTTCAGGATGATTCCAGAACCCTATATTGTATAGGATGTATCTTTTAAAGTATAATGCCTCAGGAGCTTAATTTTGAACCCAACGTACCTTGATCCATATAATAAATATCCTCCAAGTAGTTTCTTATCAAACATTGTAGAAAAAAATTTATAGTGAAAATTCCAAGGTGTCTCAGATGTAGCGGCGAAACCCCAAGACCTTGAGATCTGATACCATATGTTAAGAACCAAATATTAATATAGCATAGAAAATCCTTAGAAAAAAGTACTCAACTCCTTGAAAAAGAGATAATTTTAGATAATAATCCTCTTCGATGGGGCAACCTCCTTTTACCCCACTTAAATGTTCAAGTACAAGATTATTCAAAATGAAAATGTCTCCTTGGTATATATAGGAGACTAGGAGGTATAATTACAACTAATGGCCTAACGCCGACATAAATAAAATAAAATTACTAATATAGTATGCCCCAATTAAGGGGTAATGAGCCAATATTAGGTCTTAACAAAATGGCCACCACTCATAACCAATATATACAAACTTTTGTCAATAAAGACGATGTCTCCATATCACATCTCACATCTCAACTAGATTCCACAAATTCCCACATTGAAAACTTGGAAGACAACCTCAAAACCCAATTGAAATCCCTCTAGTCTGTTGTCAATCAATTATTGAACTGCCCTAAGGGTCCTTCTTCATAAACACAAACCGATGCTGCTAATTTCTCCTAGTATCTGCATTTTCACTCCAACTCATTTGATCATGAACCCCGTCTTCCCCATGTAGAGATCAATAAATTTGATCACTTTGATCCTACAGGTTGGGTCACTCAAATGGAGCATTATTTTTCTCTATATGGTATTACTAACGAGTTGGACAAACTTCACTATGTTGTCCTCTATGTAGATCCTGAACGCTGGAAATGGTGGCAATGGAGAAAAAAATCACGTCAGGGGTATATTGCCTGGACTGAGTTTGTTGCTAAGGTCTATGCCCACTTTGATACTGATACCCACTGTCTAGGTCGTTTGACCAAGTTGAAACACTCAGGCACATTGGAAGACTTCATCACTACTTTTGAGCATTTGGCCTTTCTAATAAAGGGCATGTCAAATGCGTTCTTCCATGAATTCTTCATCAGTGGTATCAAGGATGAAATCCAATCCCAAGTTCTTATGGCCCACCCTCCCACTTGGTTGGAATCTACTCAACGTGCTAAAGAGGCCTAAAGAGTTGTTCTTTCCCAGAACAAACCCCCTTTTGTTCCCCGCCCTCGACCCGTTAATCCTAACCCCCCTATTACTCCACTCAAGGTCCATGAACTAACCAGGGCTAAAATGGATGAACGCCAATTGAAGGGTCTTTGCTATAATTGTAATGAAAAATATTTTTCAGGGCACAAGTGTAAGGAAAAAAAACTATTTATGGCCATCTCAGAAGATGTTCTTGAAGAGGATGTGACATTTCCCCTTGTTGAAGAACCCTCCCTTCCCGATGCCATCCAAGAGCTGGTTGACCCACCTGAAGTTATCCCACTTATTTCCTTGCATGCCCTCACTAGATTCTTGGCCCCACAAATGCTCAAGCTCATTGGATACATTAAGTACAAGAAGGTCATCATCCTTTGTGAGAGTGGTAGCACCCACAATTTTATTTATCGTTGCATTGCCCAGGAAACCAAATGCTATATTCATGCTGTCAATAATTTTCAAATCATGATAGCCAATGGTGGGTCCATGAAATGTGGTGGGTGGTGTGAAAATGTTTGTCTTCAAATTGGACATTACCAACTGAAATATCATATGTTTTCCATTGACATGGGAGGTTGTGAAATTGTGCTAAGTGATGAATGGTTACGCACTTTGGGTCCCATTCTTATAGATTTTAAGGAATTAACCATGCAATTCCAACAGGAAGGACAAAAGTATCAATTCCAAGGTCTCACAGTTGGTTCATTTCTCAACTCCATTCTATTCAAGTCGTTGAGACACCCTCTATGCATCCCGACCTCCAATATATCCTTTCCAAACATCAAGCTATTTTTTCCACCCCTCAAGGACATCCTCCTTCTCATGGTTTTCATGGTCATTCCATTCCCCTTGTTCTCGACAGTCTTCCTCTCAATGTTCTCCCTTATCACCACACCTTTTCCCAAAATAATGGAATTGAGAAAATAGTGTAGGAATTTCTCCAAGCGGGTGTTATCTACCCCACTAATAGCCCTTATTCATCCCCTGTGGTCATGGTACTTAAGAAAGAAGGTACTTGGCACATGTGTCCTGACTTTAGTGCCCTCAATAATCTCACCATCAAGTACAAGTTCCCCATTCCTGTCATTGATGATATATTGGATGAGTTTAGTGGTGCTCAGTACTTCACTAAACTTGATCTCCATTCTGGCTACCACCAAATACATATGCAAGAAGCTGACATACCCAAGACTGTCTTTCAAAATCACGAGGCTCACTATGAGTTTTTGGTCATTTCCTTTGGCCTGTGTAATGCCCCCTCCACCTTCCAAAGCCTCATGAATCATGTCTTCCATCCTTTTATCCGTCATTTTGTCCTAGTTTTCTTTGATGATATTCTCATCTATAGTAAAAATTGGAAATATCATCTTTCCCATGTGTATCAAATTCTCCATCTACTCTCACAGCACCAAATTTTCCTCAAACAATCTAAATGTGCTTTTGGCGTCTCAGAAGTCGAGTACTTGGGTCATATTGTTGGCAAGGCCATTGTCAGGGTGGATTCTAAAAATATTGAAGCTATGAAATATTGGCCTCACCCAAAGACTCTCAAAAGATTTCTTGGATTTCTAGGTTTAACATGTTATTATCACAAGTTTGTTAAGAATTATTGAAAGATTGTAGCATCTCTCACTGCTCTCCTTAAAAATAATTCTTTCACTTGGACTCCAACAATTGCTCAAGATTTTCAAACCTTGAAGATGGCCATGTGCACCACTCCCGTCCTAGCCCTTCCTGATTTCACAAATACCTTTTTCCTAGAATGTGATGCTTCCTGGAAAGGAATTGACGCCATCCTTATGAAACAGGGTCAACCTTTGGCCTTTACCAAAAAACAAATGTCAGAGAGAAATTTGGGCAAATCAATCTATTAAAAGGAAATGTTGGCTATTCTGCATGTCGTGGATCATTGGCACCCTTATATATTGGGGAAACACTTCCAAATTAAGAGAGATCATCAAAGTCTCATGTATTTTCTAGAACAACTCCTTTCCTCCCACGAGAAACAAAAATGGGTGACTAAGCTCTTTGGATATGATTATGAGATCATTTACAAGAAAGGAAAAGAAAATGTGGTTGCTGATGCGCTTTCTAGAAAATATGAAGATGAAGGGTGCCTTTTTTTCTCTCTCCTTCATTATACCGAAATGGCTCCAAGCTATTCGCCAAGAATGGCTACAAGATCCCAAAATGTTTCATCCAATACAACAATTGCAATCCAATTCTATAGTCTCCTGAGGGTACTCATGGCTCAATGATGAAATTCGATACAAAAACCGTTTGTATTTAAGTAAACAGTCAAAACTTAAATCCACGATACTTTTTGAGCTTCATGCTACACCCACAACTGAGCACTTAGGGTTTACCAAAACCTATAACTGGGTCAAACATTCATTTTTTGGGATGGTATGAAACAGGACATTCGTAATTTTTTGGATAAATGTGATGTGTGTCAATGCAACAAGGGAGAAACAGTCAAATCTCCTGGCACACTACAACTGCTTCCGATTCCACCTGTTATTTGGCGGGATATATCTATGGATTTTATTGTAGTCTTACCTAAATCAGGCTATAAATCAGTCATCATGGTGGTATTTGATCATATTTCCAAGTATGCTAATTTATATTCTCTTCAACACCCATTTACAACATCCACTGTGGCTCAACTTTTCATGGATTAGGTCTTCAAGCTTCATGGCATGCCACATTCTATTGTTTCTGATCGCGACCCAACTTTCACCAGTAATTTTTGGCAAGAACTGTTCAAGCTCCAAGGAACCCAATTACATCTCAGCACAACTTATCATCCCTAGACTAATGGTCAAAATGAAGTGTTCAACAAGTGTTTGGAAACATATTTGAGGTGTTTTGCATCAGAAAGGAAAAATCAGCGGGCTCAATGGTTACCACTAGCTGAATGGTGGTAAAACACTTCTTACCATACAACTACCCACATGAATCCTTTTGAAGTGGTATATGGAAAAAACCCACCTTCATTTCTCTCATATTTTCCAGGTGTCTCGAAGGTCAAGAAAGTTGACCAAACGCTTATAGTTTGAGAGGATATTCTCCGTACCCTAAAAGAGAATTTGGTCATGGCCTAGAATCACATGAAGCAACAAGTAGATCAAGGTCACTTTGAACATCAATTTGCAGAAGGGGATCAGGTGTTTCTTCGACTGCAACCTTACAAGCAAAATTCCCTCAAGGCTGACCATTGTTAGAAACTGGCACTTAAATTTTATGTTGCTTATACAGTTCTCAAGCATGTGGGATAGGTGGCCTATTAGTTAGCTTTACCCAATCATTCTAAGCTCCATCCTGTTTTTAATATTTCATGCTTAAAGAAGGTGATTGGAACTTAGTTCCAAACTCAAACCAACCTTCCCGATTTGGACGAAGAAGGCTCCATTTGGCTACATCCACAAGCATTTTTGGACTAGCGTGAACGTCGTCTGCGTTAGAGAACCATCAAGGAAGTGTTAGTCCATTGGAAAGATACAATTCTAGTAGATTCCACTTGGGAACCAACTACTATTCTACAACAATTTCTTCATCTCAAGCCTTGAGGACAAGGTTGTTTTTAAGGGGAGGGACATGTTAGGTACCTAACCCCTCACATAGGTAGAATAATATATTTCCATGTAATAAAGGTCAATATTAATAATCCCTAGAAATAAGAAAGAATAAGTCCAATGTAAGAAGACCTAATAGAATCTTCCGCTTCTAGAAGGATATTCCTCTAGATTGTTCTTTTGTTAGACATATTTATTATAAATAGGAGTCGAGGGTATGCGAAATTGTGTCTTGGATATTATTCTAATACAACTCTTCTTTGCTGGAGGTTTCCCCCTCGAAGAGGAAAGTGAAGATTTCTCTCAGTAATCAAAGTGCTCTTTCTAGTGTTATTATGGTATTATTTTGGTATTATTGTGATGTTGTTATGGTTATATCATTGTTTATCTGCCATTTCTAGCTAATTATTTATGTTCTGCATACTATTTTCTATTTGGAATATTACAAACTGAAGGGCTGAGTCAGAACATTTCCATTATATGGAAGGTCAAGGATCATGGATCACATGATGTGACATGGAAACCCGACACCATTTTTTAATTTTGGGCACAAAACCCGATGTACACGGGCTGTAATGATGCAACTTGCATATATGCATGTTGTATAGTTGTTAGGGAACCTATATGTGGAAAAATACAATTTTTATCTTTGGGAACCACAAAAGGGACTTCAAGTCTGCATAGGGAAATGTAAAAAGGCTCTCTAAGAAAGTTTGCATAGGGTGAGGCAAATATTGCTATAACACTTCCCTTCTAGGGCTTCAACAACATGATAGACAAGAAGTCTCATAGCCTTGTAGTTGTACCTTGGCACCTTGGGAATCAATTCCTAACATTTCTCTCACCTGAAAAGAATGCTCACAGGCCTGAAAACCTGCTTATTCAATATCCCACGAGCCTAAAAACTTGCCTCTTCAGTCCAATTCTAAATATTTCCATGGTACATACATAGGTACATGTGATGGTAGCATGAAGGTATGGTTGAAAACAATAAGGTGAGGTAATAATGAATGATGGAATAATGGTAAAAATGAACTAAGTCTCCAAAACTTATGTGCATGTTACCAACTTGACAATTGTCATGTTGGGAACTACATGGGTCCCCCACATGGACCCACCACATGGTGATACGTTCCCCCTTAGAGACTTAGGATAAAATGAATTATCACAACTTTAGAATTTAAACTTTAGGAATATTAATAAAATATTCCTTTTTGGCTTAAGCCCCTTATATTAGCCCCTTTTTCATAGACTCTTATCCCACCTTTCCCATTCTATTGGAGTCTACCCCCTCATACTCTGTTACCTGGTTGGTCTGCAACAATGATGTGTTTTCATTAAAAACTAAGTGTGATTACATTTTACAAATATAGGCTCACTAGTATTTTAGCTTATGGCTCTCCAACCTAATAACCACACATGCACTCTGGCCTCAAAATACATACATACAAAGGAAATACGACCCCAAAGTATCCTGGCTAACCAACCTATATGTACAATTACATTATATTTACAATTGGGGTTTGGCCTAGGGGTATTATATTCCCCTCCCCCTTATTTATGCACTGTCCTTAATGCATTATATACACATGTACAATCAAAACTTCAAAAATTTTCAAATTGATTTGGGTATTCTACCCGCATAGCATCCTCATTCTCCCAAGTGTTAGAATACTGAGAGGGGGGGTGAATCAGTATGAGCACTTTATACCACTTTTAACCACATAGTATATTATTTCACTTTATTAACAATGTTCAACAATTTATCATCAATATATAATCTATTATTGCATTTAGAATATATATCATAAGCATGTAATCATAAGTATCATCATATCAACATCACATCAAGAACATGGTAGACCAATATTTACATGGAAACCCAAATGGGAAAAAACCACATAATGCTTTCTTATATATATCAATAATTCATTCATAGGAAGAACCAACTTCCCAATTCTCCAATTGCAACTGGAAGGAGGATACAAACCCCTATTTACATGCTCCAATATAAAGGAAGATACAACTCCATGAATTCTCTTGCTCCAACTAGAAGGAAGCTACAATCCCCTGGGTTCTCTGTCTCCAACTAGAAGGTGGGTACACCAACCTAGTTCTCAGGCTCCAACTTGAAGGAAGTTCCAACTCCCTGATTCTATGGCTCCAACTGGAAGGAGGCTACAACCCCCTTTCCTTTCCCCGTCCAACTAACCTGAAATATAAGTGTAGACCAACTATCACTACCAAAATCACTGTCACTGTCACTGCCACTTTTTGATATTATGGTAGCTATGGGAGATATTAACCTCCATGTGTAACCTTTGACTAGAATAGAATATTTTGGAAGCCATAGAAATCCTAAACGGATGTGTAAAAACCATAGAAGACAAGTCAACTTAGTAAAATAATTAATATTAAATTATTAGCTTCTAGAAGGACAAGTCGGCCTAGACAATTGACAAGAACCACTATAAATAGGAGGTGCTTGAGCTCATTTGTAAACACTCACTTCACTCACTCTCTTAGTAAAGTATAGCACAAGCTTGGAGCTACAGTTGCAAGAAAGGAAGGTGCATATTATAGGGTGATTCTTGGTCTCTCTCTAGCGATGTTTATCCTAAGATATACACCCTACCTTCTAGTATCTCTTGGTGGTATTCTAGTGAAATATTGCAGTATATTGGTGGATTTATTGAAGGTTCAAATTTGGGGAAGTAGTGCAACTGCAACTGCTACAGTTGAGTATTGTTCTTGTTCCGTGGTTGTGGAGAATATCTCTCTTGTGCGCTAACCTTGGAGGAGGTGCACTCTCCTTGTATTGTGTTGTTTCTATAGTTGGATGGTGTTTTCTGGTTCCATCTCATGCTACTACTGCAACTAGGGTTTATCTGTTGGTTCTAATGTGGCTTTCCAGAATCATTCTATCTAGCAAAGGTTAAGGTGCTTGAGGGTGGATGGATGCCTATGGTTGGGTTACAATAGTGATATTATCTATGGTTAAAATGTGCACATTAAATATTTTAACACCACTGTCGTGGTCACTGTCACTATCACATCAACCACTATCACAACAACCTACCGAACCAATCATTGTCTTATCCACGAAACCAGAACCACTCTCATGTACATGAAACTCATGCCTATATCACCAAGATCATATCTCAAATCATGTGCTCAACAACACCAACACATGCCTCTACCAAGCATGTACCAATATCACCACATACCATCAAAATATATGTGTATCAACCAAGTACCAAACTATACCATGCATCAGCCTGTACCATCAACCATTTATCATAACAAGTGCATCAACCATACACCAAACCTATACCTCAACATGTACCATCAACCACATACCATAACAAGTGAATAAACTATACCAAATATCAATCATGTACCATATCATGTGTCAACCATGCACATCAACCATGTACATCAACAACCTATCACATTAATATTATTAACCAATCATTTCTGATCACATAAATCTTATACCAACTATCACAAATGTATAACTCAAACCACGTACACCTATGTCTCTTTAATCATGTGTCATACATATACAAACATCCATAAACCAAGTGTATTGAACCCTCACATCAACCAAGAATCAAACACCCACTATTATGCAACCACAATTTGTACCAAAAACTTTAGCAACAAGAGAATAACATCTTCATCAAACTTTACCTTAATCTCATAGGACTAGTTTTTGGATTAGTCAACAACCATAACTTTAAACAAGCATAAATATGTACCTGTAATGAATACAGGTATGGAAATTTTATACAATATTATTCAATGGCTTCTTTGCAATTCTTCCAAGTTTCACTTCTTTGAACATCCCATAAATGAAGTTATAGAAAAAATGGTATACCTTGCTGAATTATGGCTTATTCTATAGAGTGAAATTGTAGAGCATGTCACGAGTGGAATATTTGATATATGGATATGAAAATTACACATAACATACTAATTCCTGTACTATATCCAATTCATTTGGTCTCACTAAATTTGGATATTCTAGGAAGACATTATGACTATCTTTCCAGGAACACCTGTTTATAACTAGTTTCAGGTCTAGTCAAAAGTCCTATATTCCACATAGTGTATCTCCCAAACTTCAATGACCTAGAATATGAAATTTCTACCACAGGTGCCTTGATATGTTTTCTCAACAAACTCCTATTTTTTATATCTGAATCATTCTAGAACAAAAGTTATTTCTAAAATGAGGAGATGTTCTGTAAATAACATACCTTAGAACACATCATTAAAAGACTTCATCCTCCCTTGGATTTTTGGCCTTCTTTACTTCACCTTCCCTCTGAAATTCTCCTCAGATATCCTTGGTTACCTTATTCACTTATAGATATTCAATATTCTCAATAGGTTCTAATGGGAGTCTCTTGATATCTTATTTATACTTCCCAAGTAGCTTCCTTTAGGGACAACTTGTAACTATTTTACCCCTTCTATTTAATCTAGGGATAACCCACTTTCTTGTGGAAAATAACTTTTCCTTAATTAGTCAAATCATAAATAATTTGTTTCAACTGATTTATCCTTAATTAGCTTGTTTTTTAAACCACTTTACCCATAATTAATCAATTTCTTGTTCAACCACTTTGACTATTCAACCTTCGTGTTACAACTACTTTACCCATAATTAATTTCTTGTTGCAACCACTTTGAATAGAAAAAAATTTGTTATAACTACTTTAACCATAATTAATTTATTCTTATAACCACTTTGAATAGAAAACTTCTTGATGACTTTCTAGTAGCTTCTAGAATAATTGACTTATTGTTGACCTTCTAGGGGCTTCTAGAATATTCTTAAGGGTCCTCCAACTTAACAAGGCCATATCTCACTAACCACGAGGAACCAAGTGACGTACCACATATCACTAGAAAAAAATGATATGTATTATCCATCTATGATAGTATTACTTGCAAATTCACTAATAGTCATATCATTATTCCTCATACAAACTTAGGTTCCTCAAGCACACCTCTGGGGATATATGTAGACTACATCAAATGCACCCAACTAACTCACCATCAATCTCGATCATACAATTGTCCAACATATTTGGACCTCTCCAAGGGTTGAAATCAATATCTAAGGGTTGAAATCCATCTCTAAAGGTTGACATCAATGACAACCAACTTTCCAAACCAACTATCCAAACCAACTGTCCAACACCAAGTTGCGTCCTCAAGACCATACCAGGTCCATTGGACCTTTACTAGCCCTATGGATTGATTAGAGAGCTTCTTGATCTTCTAGTCCAATATGAAAACTGATTGCACTTGAAATTTGCCTTCTTGCTCCATCTAAATCACATTCCAATCAATGACATGATTAACATCAAGTACATACTTTTTAAGCAACGATACATGACTACATTATGCATACACATCGATGTAGGTAAGGCAAGCATGTATGTGACATGACCAATCCTCTCCAAAATTTCAAACGACCCACAATAACGTGATGCCAACTTTGAACAATTTCCCAACTTTAGGGAACTTTTCTTGGTCTTTACTTTTAAGAACACATGGTCACCCACTTTAAAATCTCTGTGAGTTCTTCCTTTATCAACATAAATTTTCTCTTGTCATAGGAAGCCTTTAAATTTTGTTTTATTTTCGCCATCTTCTCTTCCATTTCCCTAAGTAAATATGGCGCCACCACTTCTCTATCTCTTGGGTTGTCCCAACTCACTGGTGTGTTTCACTTTGTGCCATAAAGTTCCTCAAATGGGATCATCTTTAGAGATGCCTGATACCCATTATTATAAGAAAAATCAACCAAAAGCAAATAATCCTCCCACTTCGATGGTTTTTCCATCACATATATTCTTAGCATATATTTTATCACCTGATTTATCCTCTCTTCTTTCCCATCTTACTCTGAATGATAGGTTTTTCTAAAATTCAATTTTTTTCCAAATCCTTTGAATAATACTTTCCAAAAATTTGATATAAACTTGGGATCTTTGTCAGATACAATTGTCTTAGGTGCACCATGTAGCCTAGCAATTTCTCTCATATAAATATCAACAATGTTGGATGCCTTGTGAGTGATATTTACTGGAATAAAGTGGGCAAATTTAGTAAGCTTATCCACCACCACCATGATGGAATCATATTGCTTGGTTGTTCTGGGTAGCTTGGCGATGAAATCCATTGTTACAATTCCCCATTTCCACTCAAGAATGCGGAATGGTTGTAGAAAACGAATAGGGTGTCGATTCTCATCCTTGAACTTTTTACATTCCAAACACCTGGAAATAAAATAAAAAAATTCTTTCTTCATACCTCGCCAATAATATTGGCTCTTGACAGCTGCAATAATTTTCTGGAAACCTAGGTGCCCAACATAAGGCACATTATGCATTTCTTTCAATATCATATTTTTCAATTCCTGATAATTTGGCACATAAATTCTACCCCTATACATGAGAATTGATTTTCCAACTAATAGTCTTCAATTTTCTGTTGTAAATTACCTTGCTAAAAAGTTTCCTTTATTTCCATGTATTGTTGATCTGATTTTGTAGCCTTTATAATTTTGTCTTTCAAATCTGTTTAAGCATGCATCTCATGCACCTTTCTGCTAAGTACATCAACCACCTTGTTCTCTTTAGCTTTGATATTCCTTATATAAAAGTCATATTCGTTGAGGAATTCCGACCATGTGCTTTTCCTAACATTTAAAGTTGGTTGTCCAAATAAATATTTCAGACCACTATGGTTTGTTCTCAACTCAAATATTTTTCCCATGATAAAATTATTACAGGATGTAGAATATGAGCCAAGTAATATGTAAAGGCGAATAAATAAGTTGATATAAGTCCAACAAACAAGAGATTCTATACGAGCTAAGTCTCAAGAAAACTAGGAAAAGATAAAGAAAATCTTTGATAAGAGAGCTAAACAAAGGAATTTCATCACTCTAGATTTAGTTCTATATTGGGATGTTAGAAGAGAAGCCAAAGGGAAATGTGGAAAGTTTGATAATCTTTGTATGGGGCCTTTTCAAGTTTCATTAGTTATGGATAATAACACCTATGGCCTATCTCATTTGGATGGTGAACTACTAGGATCCCTTGTAAATGGGGGGTTTCTCAAACGCTTTTTTTAGTACTAAGCTCTAACAGTTTTACTACTTTGTACATTATGCAGTTAGTTTTGAATTTTCAATATGATTTTCATTTCCATACTAGAATTTTAGTTTTTACATGGATAATTGTTTAGTTCTTGAAGCTGTTAATTATTATGCAAATCAGGGACATTGGAAGAAATGGTTGTATTACATTGGTTGAAGTAGATTCCATATCCCAATGGAAAAGGCACGTAGTGTACAATTCTTAGTAGATCGCACATATATGCTATCTTGTTGGAGCCAATTTTAGTATTCCCATTATGTTTTAATAACCGTGGCAAATAAAACCTACGCATACTTCCTCCAAGGATGCTTCTGGATGAATTTTATGGTCAGTGGCCCCCGAACACTTAAATTTTAATGACGGGGGATAATTACACAGGTTATTACATGAAGGATAAGAACCAAGAGCTTAAAGGGAAATCAATATATTAAGGATGAGGTGACCCAACACTTAAAATCAAAGTATGGTTCTAATATACATCGGTTCGATTGACGAAGTAGGGGTCTAAGACTAAACAGGTGACCAAGCACTAAAAACTGAGGGAGATGGGCATAAGTTGTGACATGATCAATGATGGATCATATATACAGACAACAATCCATTTCACATCGTCAACTAGTTTGAAGGTTATCATCCCTTGCACGATGCGAAGTGGTAAAGCACCATAGACGCACAATGCCCTTTTATTGGGACTACATCGTGAAAAGAATTTGGTAAAACACCCAAGCCTCGATGCAATACTGTTGTCGAGAAATGGTGAATGGTTTTCTCCACGCCTAACACAACTGGAACATGGTAATGCATTACAACTAGCACATATGTGTCAACACCTAGCACATATGTGTCAAAACCTGATGCATATGTGTCACACCATTACATAGACCTGTCATTCCTTATATGATAGATGTACATCCATGTGGATACACAAAAATATGGTAAGTGGTAGTGGGACCCAAATTATGAAATGATATTTGTAGGATATTGTGAATATACTAGTAAATGTGGCTTGATCGTGATGCCACGTAGATCACCCACATTAAATATTGTAAAAAGGGAATAAAAGCACTTGGTGGGAAAAAAGAGGGAACTTATGTGTCATTATTGAAGATTTTTTTACTAGATAAAGTAACCACTATCAAAGAATCCCACTTGGATGCAAATATACTTATCCAGGAAGATCTTGGTGGCCACCCACCTATTCCAACTGGCTCAAAACATTTTTTTGGCAATTTACTATTTTTAGCAGTTTTTCGGGTCCTAAACTTTCGAGGCCATTTTGAGGGCCTAAACGACATTTTTTCACAATTGGGCACCTCAATGATAGCCAAAGGATATGATTGAGCACCCTAAATGAAGCTCATCGTCAAGAAATTTCCAACGAGCTATCATGCACTCGAAACGAATATCGTATGCAAACGTTACGACCCTAGGAAGTTGATGTACTAACTTACCCCAACGGGGCCCACATGACTTTTGGCGCTTCATCTCCTAGGGTTAGGTTTTTGGATTTCTAGGGTTTTGGAATTCATGTTTATTGTAAAAATTCCTTCAAATCTTCATTGTACTCATCTTCTTGCTAATGAGCGTAGCTGTCACATCTCTTCTCAGAGATAAGCTACCACGATTCTAACAAGCTTGTTTTCAGTTTACATTTTACAGTTTCATCATATTTCTTATTTAATAGAAGTCAAGTCTTACTGTATCTCTGTTATTATTCACTATGCCTCTATGTTAATATTACAAATCTATGTTTTCATTTTGTTTCGTTCATAAATCCATATTAGTGGTATCAGAGCGGTCTACTCCTTGATTTTTTTTAGTGCATGGCCCCGACGTGGTTAAGGTATAGAGAGTTGAGTCTTGAGATTATTTCTCTTGAGGAAAAATACTTTCGCACGCCCAAGAAACCATCCATGGAGAGATAAAATAAATATGACAGGATAGGATATCCTTTCAAAATGTTTCTCAAGGAAGCCCTTGAGTGACAGAGGTACGATATGATGGAAAACTTTGCACAAATCCTTCGACAACTTCCAACAAGCGACACATCCACTTCAAGCGAAGGCTCCACCCCCTTCAAGGTACAAACCAATTTTATATTCCTATATTTTAAGTTCAAATAGATGTGTATGTCATAGATAAATGGTTAAAACTTCTAGAAGGGTTTTTTTCTGTCCACAACATTTTTGATAGAGAAAATATTACATTTGTGCTCATCAAGGTCATCCCCAATGTCAAAGATTGGTGGGAGACTTTCTGTGATCAAAAGGAAATAGAGGGATCCACATTATTTTTAGTTGCACCCACTTGGGGTTCCTTCATGGATTCTATTAAGGAACAACATTACCCTGTTGGAAGTTATGATGACTTGAATACAAGATGGACCACACTGCGGTAGGAAAAAGACCAAATAGTGTCAGATTTCACCAATGTCTTCCATACCTTGTGCACCAAGATGGGTATCAAATATTTTGAGCGACATCTGGTGCTCACGTATCACGATGGTATGTATAGATACATCCATAAAGAAATGTAGTTTTTGGACATCTCATCTTTGGGCGAAGCCTATCAATATGTCGTCAAAATTGAGTAGAAGCAAAAACAAAAGACACGGTAGTTTGGGTCTGGGAACCCCTCACAACATAAGCAGGGCAAGGGAATCCCCAAACCAAAAAAAAAGGACAGATAAAATATGAGAAACCTCAAGACAACCATTCCAAGCCACAATAAAACAAGGACAATGGACAGACGAAGAAAGATATTGGGAAGTGGTGTGACGTCCATAAGAGCCTTTGGCATAACACTGTTGATTTCAGCTCAAAGTATTAATTGGTGGTTGAGGTGAAATCCTCTGAATCAGATGAGTATTTTGACTCTGAGTCAGAACTAGAAAAGGGGAGATGGATCTTGACTTGGAACCAAGTTCCACTATTTCTACCACCAATATCCAACCTGGTGAACTTGATGAGAGAGAGGAAGGCTAGCGCCTCTTTCATTCACAGATTTGAGTGAAAGGCACTCCACTTCACTTCATCGTTGATAGAAGTAGCCAAAATAACCTCATCTCAATAGAGGTCATCAAGCGTCTAGCCCTATAGACAACACCGTACCCGCATCCCTACACCATCAGATGGCTTTTACAAGGAATCAATCTTTGCGGCAGCCAACAGTGTCGCCTATCGTACAACATCAAGCCATTCAAATATGAGGTATTGTGTGATGTTTCTCACCTTGAAGTTTTTGATGTTATTTTGGGACAACCTTGTTTATGGAAACACCATGTTGTATATGAGTCTAGGCCTCGCAATGTTATTATTAATTTGAACAAGAAATTGTACATGATACCCGAGGTAGTCCCACCTAGTTCTATATCCTTGATCTCTACCAAGCAATGCAGGAAGGTCATATCTCAAACTGGGAAGTTTTTCTTCTTCATTATTCTCTCTCAGAATGAGTGAAAGGTTGCAGCCACATCCATGGCCTCCGTGGCCGACCTCTCCATCCAATAAAATCAAGTAGATAAGGTCATAGCAGAATACAAAGACAACTTCTCATCACCTACTGGGGTACCTTTGGACTTTCAAGTCAAGCATCCCATCAATATGACCCCCGACGCACCACTACCAATGGGCCAGTCTATCACCTCTCTGTGTTAGAAAATGAAGAGATCAAGCGTCATATCCAAGAACTACTCCACAAGGGGCACATTTGACCCAACTCATCACCTTGTGGAAGTCCAATCATGTTGGTGCATAAGAAAGACGAGACCTGGTGACTCTGCATTGATTACCAGGCCCTAAACAAAACCATATTCAGGAAACGGTAACTGATTCCCCAAATCAACGATATCCTTTACCAACTCAAGGGGGGAAAATACTTCAGTAAGATTGATATGAAGTCTGGCTACCATCATATCCCAATAGAGAAGACATATGTATGGAAGATTTCCTTCAAGTAAAAATAAGGTCTTTTTGAATGATTGATCATGCCCTTTGGTTTGAAAAATGCCCCAACAAATTTCATGAGGATGGTGGATGATATCTTACGACCTTTCACTAATTATTTTCTAGTGGTGTATCTGGATGACATCTTCATATACAAAAATACTTGGGTGGAACACTTGCAGTATATTCAACAAGTTTTGCACACTCTGCGGCAACACAAGCTATATTCCAACTTGGAAAAATTATCCTTTGGCATTGACATGGTCCATTACTTAGGCTACATTGATGCGCATGGTGTGCATGTGGATCCAACCAATATCCAAGTCATCCATGACTGGCTAGCCCCAACCATTGTCACTGAGATTTGGAGCTTCTTAGGCATTGCCAATTTCTATCACAAGTTTGTTTTAGGATTCTCCCATATTTCATGGGCCCTCAATTGAGTAACTAGGGGTAGTGGTAAGGAAAATTTTGTGAGGGGCCTATCCCAATAGAAAGTGTTCAATGATCTGAAGAAACACTTGTGCTTAACCCAAGTTATTTCATTACCTGACCTGCAACAACCCTTTGATATCGAGGCAAATTCTTCAGACTATGTTGTGGGCATAGTTCTCACTCAACACAACCTCCTCATGGCCTATCATAGTGAGACACTATCATATTCCATCTGTAAGTACCCCACTTATGACATAGAAATGTACTCCATTGTGAAAACCTACCGCTAGTGGAGGTATTACATTCCCAAGAAGGAGACAGTCGTTCAAACTGATCATAAGCCATTGTAGTTCATGTAGACACAAGGTAAATTGAAGAATGATCACCATCGGAAGTGGTCCACATATTTACAACAGTTCCACCTCAACATCAAGTATAAAAAAATAAGTACCAACTGAGTCGTTGATTACCTCAACTGACCTCTAGTCATGACACTTACCACGATGCTAGACTCTTGTGAACATGATACCTCAGGATGGACCCAACTCTATGAGACAGATCCTAACTTCGCCAAACCTTACCAGATGTTGGGCGTAAACACAACTGTCAATATGGGATGTTGTGCCATATGGGCCATATTTGCGTTCCATAAAGTGAACGAGCAAAGATGATTTGGGAATCCCACTATAGTCGGGTGGTAGGACACTTAAGCGTGGAAAATACAATGGCAGTGTTGCAGCGACATTTATACTAGCCGAAACTTCGAGAGGATTTCAACATGTTTATTTGGTCCTGCACTGCCTTTTCTATTTCCAAACTAGCCACTAAGAAAAAAGGCCTATACACTCCTCTTCCTACTCCTGACAGGCCCTGGGAATCCATCTCAATGGACTACATGCCAGGCCTTCCATCCATCAAGCAGAGAAATGACTGTGTTTTTGTCGTTGTGGATCGATTTTCCAAGATGGTGATTCTAGCCACCTGCAACAAGAGCATCACAATAGAGGCCACTTCCAAGCTCTTCTTTGAACCAGTGTGGGTGCACTTTGGGATCCCACAAACAAATTATCTCATATCAGGAAAGTTGATTCCTCATCACATTCTGGTTGAGCCTCCATTCACTATTGGACACCAATCTCACCAAATCCACTTCCTTCCACCCCCAGACGAATGTCCAAACCGAGGTAGTCAACCTGATGATTGTGCATGTTCTGCGCATGTACAATTCCAAGAACCCTCGCACATGGGATGAGAGCCTTCCCTATGTTCAACACAACTACAACAGATCCATGCATAGCTCAACTAACCACAACCCCTTTTAGGTGGGGTTGGGATTTTGACCATTGGGTCCCATGGATGTTGCACTACCCCTCATGGCCACCCAGGTAGAATCATTGCATGCTCCAATAGAAGATGAAAAATCCACCTAGTTCATTGAGCAGATACAACACATATTCCAACAGGTTCATGATATTTTTCAGAAGTCTAATGCCAAGTACAAGCAGCACCATGATCAACACCGGGTGCCACACCAATTTTAGGTGGAAGACAAAGTTTGGTTGCACTTACATAAAGAACACCTTACAGGGCCTCATCAGAAGCTTTGTCCACTCCATTATGTACCTTACACCATCACCAAGGATGTGGGTGACAATGCTTTTGAGATCAACATCCCCCTTTTCCTTGGCTTGCACCTAGTGTTCAATGTGGACCTCCTTCGTCCCTATTTTCCACCATTATTGGACACCTTAGAGATAGAATAATAGTTGAAACCAATAGAAATCAACCCTGGCTGCATGGAATATGAATCCACTAATTAGATCATGGACACACAGGTCAAGGGCACTCGCCTGCAAAGGATCCAACTTTATCGAGTTGTCAAAGCATGACAACTCCTACACCAAGGCAAGTGGCTCACCCGAGGCCAAATTCAATAGAAATTTCCTCATCTGATGGGGGAACTCAATGCAATGAAGAAAATTGCTTCCTAATTTGGGAGGATTGATCAAGGAGGATCTCGGTGGCCACCCACCTATTCCAATTGGCTCAAAATAGTTTTTTTGCAATTCACTATTTTTAGCTGTTATTCAGGTCCTAAATTTCTGAGGCCATTTTGAGGGCCTAAATGACGTTTTTCATAACCAGACACCTCAATGATAAATAAAGGCTTTGATTGAACCCCCTAAATGAATCTACTTGTTAATACCTTTCCAACAAGCTATCATGCACTCAAAATGAAGATCTTATGTAAAAGTTACGACCTCGTGAAGTTGATGTACTAACTTACCCCAATAGGGCCCACCTAACTTTTGGTGCTTCATCTCCTAGGGTTAGGTTTTTGGATGTATAGGGTTTTTTCATTCATGTTTATTGTAAAAATTCCTTCAGATCCTCATTGTATTCATATTCTTTTGAATGAGCGTAGCTGTCACATCTCTTTTCAGAGATATGTTGCCATCATTATAGCAAGCTTGTTTTCAATCTGCATTTTATAGTTTCAACATATTTCTTATTTAATAGAAGTCATGTTTTACTATATCTCTATTATTATTCATGATGTCTCATGTCTCTGTGTTAATATTATAAATATTTTTTTCATTTCATTCCGCTCATAAATCTGGAACATACACGTACTCGATAGTACAATGAAAGGTATTTTTAATCATATCGAAACTCCTTTTTTTATTCGACTGATTGTTTTCCCATAAAAATTGTTATTATGTCTACCCATTCGAACCCTAGTAAATTTCAGGCACCCAAGAAGCCCAATGTCGTTGATGATCACTTGGTTGACAGAGAAGGGGATATTTGTGACTTGACTCTGCCATTCCTAGACCCTTACAAATTAATTCAAAGAGCCTAGGTCGATGTTATAAATAGTCACAACTACTTAAATTTATGGGAATCAAACCTAGCATGATAAATTGTTCCCCAAACCTACTATTTCCTTGAACTGGTTAGCTGGTGTGCCATAAATTACCAAGTTGATAAGAGACTAATAGCTTATGTTATCGCACAAATTTTAGGTTGGGAAAATATCAACCCAATCCACAATATGAAGAGAACTATGGGAATACCTACCCACTGCCACCTTAGGTAAGTACTCCCCTCACTTTAGTGAAGGAGAAATCCTACACAAGGGGGTATCCTGGGTGACCCTAGGGGGAAATGAGATGGAAAGTGTAGTAATGGAAGATTATGCCCCTATAGGTCAAGCTAAGAAGTGGAATATGGATTGGAAACAAGTCTTTGTAATGGTTAATGGTTTCCAAATGCTTTATTACCTGCATAAGAGAATTGTACCTTCCTGAGATAAGAGAAAGACAAGTATACAAGCCCAATGTTCTAATGGACAAGAAAGTGAAGCTTGCTATATTAAATTACAACAATAAACAAATGTGTGTGTGTGTGTGTATAAGCAATGAAATCAAGTATTTACTATAGAAATAACCATCAACATTATTGAGTAAGTATTGGACAGGAAGCACTAAATCAGTAGATAACTTTCCAATATTCAAGCACAAAATTTGATGGTAAAAGAGGGCTACTAGATAGTGTTTTCAGATATTTATTATAGAAGCCTTATTTTTGTAGAAAATATTTTCTACAAAAACAAGTTTCAACCAACAAAAATCACAAGTAAACCACCCAAAAGATGCACAATGACCAGTAGATCATTATGGCAGCTTCTTAGCAATTTCTAACTGTTGAAAACTGAGTAAGAGAAGGAATTTTAAATGTGTTTTATGCAAACCTAATGGATGTAGCATAAATTTTATAACATAAATAATATATCCGTGATCAATCAAAAAAGCATAGTGGCTCAAGCAAGCTATTAAGGCAAAGAATTGATTCCACTTTAAACAATTTGAACATCTCGTAAAATCATGCATCCCAATGCAAGTAATCTATTTCTTGAATGCAATTTCCAGATTAGTGTTTTGTATCTATTGGGTAAATGGAGTCTTGGACGTAATATTTAGATCCACAATATCACTAGGGGTGTAGGCTCTTCTACTCCCTGTCGAGCTGCAGATATACCATGTAAATCAACATTTAGTTGTCAACCTGGGAAGGTAGACTTAGAGGAACCAGCACAGGAAATGCAGGGCTGAAGAGGGGGTTTAAAGGATGCCAAGCTACTCTCTGAACTGCTAAAAGAACCTTGCAGAAAGAAGCTACTGTACTCTACTTTGTTCTGTCGGTACTCGGTACTACTCTATATTAGCCGGTACTGTTCTGTATATGCATGTAAGAGATCTACTGAAAACAGTTAAGTTCTTGCTACTTATCACTCCACACAACTGAGCGACCATCCTATGCAACTTTCTATTGTAATCAAAATAAACTTCTCTATCTCATGAGATATCCAGGCTAGAATGTTAAGCAATCTGAAATAAAAATGAAATCAATGGCTGAAGGGATGATGCTAAACTTAAATCTTGGAATGCTAACCCTCTGTGCAATGAAATGAAATGCTACTTCTATTAAACCAATGGGAAAACTGCTGAAAGATAAAATCAAATCTGGAGTCTACTGTAAATGCTATACACGGCTCTGTTTCCAGCGAAG
>JASDQU010946855.1:34276-48902 GCA_032191745.1 Picea mariana | reverse complement strand
AAGAATCTAGATTTGACAATGGACTTAATCCTAAACCAAATAAATAATCATCATAATCAATAGCTTCCAAACTTATAATATAGACTAGGAGATATATGTTTGAGATTAAGTTTGCAATCAAGTGGCAAACACTACCTCATAATGACATCTTGCAATAAGTCATGTGGTACATTGCTAGAAGGTCATGATGGCCTACAATTCAATTGTCCAATGCAATCGACACTATCAACATTAATTTTATTGTCACTCTAACACATAAATTTTATTGATATAATAGAAATAAAGTAAAGTAACTTGTTTGCAAAGAGTTTAGATGCAAGTAAGATGTTGTGAAGTTAATCAAAGAATCACACAAGTAACAATGACTTACAATTATTAGTGTTTGAATGGGTAACTATATTGGTTTCTATTTTCAAAGAAGAAACTAGATTTGACAATGGACTTACTCCTAACCCAAATAAATAATCATTATAATCAATAGCTTCCAAACTTGTAATATAGACTAAGAGATATATGTTTGAGATTAAGTTTGCAATCAAGTGGAAAACACTACCTCATAATGACATCTTGCAATAAGTCATGTGGTACATTGTTGGAAGGTCATGATGGCCTACAATTCAATCAACACTATCAACACTAATTGTATTGCCACTCTAACACATACATTTTATTGTCACGCTAACACATACATTTTATTGATATACTAGAAATAAAATAAAGTAACTTGTTTGTAAAGAGTTTAGATGCAATTAAGATGTTGTGAATTTAATCAAAGGATCACAGGTAACAATGAATTACGATTATTAGTGTTTGAATGGGTAACTATCTTGGTTTCTATTTTCAAAAAATAATCTAGATTTTACAATGGAATAATACTCTTAACCCAAATAAATAATCATTATAAAATTGATAGCTTCCAAACTTGTAATATAAACTAAGAAATAAATGTGAGATGAAAATATGTTTGAGATCGCCATTTCTAACTCAAAATCATTGCATACAAGTACATTCAAAATTGAAACCAACATATTATATATGTAAGACATGTATGTACTATCTAGTTATTCGGGGTATGATCAGAAAATCCAGATAATGTTATCTCATCCCTTAAGTGATCTGGAGGACATATGGGGACCCAAATATTTTATAATTTTGACAACCAATTGAGATCTAGTTTTATGTTCAAACTTGTTTAAAAGTAGTAGAACAATTCATACAAAATCACCTTATTCGAATGGACCACAAAAGTAAACCAAACAAGATGTCCAATCCTACATATCCATATCAATGTACTTTCAATGCAATTTATTTTTTATTTTATTTTATTTATTTATTTATTTTTATTTTTTTTCTGGAATGTTGTTTACAAACATTGTAATGGCATGCTATCTTCAATTATTCATTCATAATCAACTTTTGTCATTTTCCATTTTCTAACTTTCAATTTTTTCTTTGATTGAACATATATTAACTCTATGCACGCTGCACATACCAAATGACAACTTATGACGTCCGATTGATAGTCTTGAAAGTGAACATGAATTTTAGTTTCATGGGGTTCTTGAAAAAAATAGCCTTTTAGTACGATGGATCCTCTTTCATATATAGAATAGTTATCATTATAATTCTCCAATAACTTCATCTTTCTTTCTGTGCACCACATCAAATAATATTTAACGTTCTCATCATTGTCTAAAGGTGAAACCACAACAAATACATCTGCAAATAAGACCTCATGTATCAATAAGCAAATTGTTAGATCAACATGCACACTTTTGTACGATAAATTATAATTTATATATTTTATATCTAGCACGTACATCTATGTATTGTTTAAACATGTAATTTTTTTTTTTGAACAATTGTAACATTTTACCTTTTCTAACAAGATCAGAAATTCTATCACCATCAGTTGAAACTGTAGTGTCATTTGATTCCATCTCCTCTAAGCTTGCAAGTGACATTTTTTCCTTTGTATTAATTTTTGTATGTTCCCAAGCTTTAACATATTTTCCCATTTTATTTTCACAAATCTCATTAAATTCTGTGTCCTCTATGCAAATTGAGCAAAAACAAGATGCATTCCTTTTATCAAACACATACACATTTTGGTAGGCTTTTGTTTTATTTGAATGCAATTTTCGAGTCCTGTGTATTGTACTAACTTCATATCTATCTACATCTTAGATTTCAATGTGCCAAAAATACATGCACGGTTCATGAATAATTTATTAAAAGTAAATGAATGTCAATATATATGTGTGTGTGTGTGTGTTAACTTGAAAAATTATTGATAAATTGAACTTCCATACATGTACAACATGTATATACACACAACATGTATATACATGAAGATGACATAACCAATAGAATGATCGTGAATATTTGAATTGACTTGCACATCCATCTGACCATATCCAATGTTGATCGTATTCGATCCCACGGTCTTTCTAGGAATCATATTGTAAATCAAAACAATTTTGTACATAATGAGTATCGTGTGTATGATCATCATTTATATAAAAGTGATATTCTTTAATGACGTGTCGATTCTCATTGGTTCTTTTTATGTTATCAACACTATGTTGACCATGTCTATATAGAACGTGGACAAGTATAGAGACTTGATCAGAATGATAATATCACTCTGTATTTATCTTTGTGCAGTGAATGTATAATTCTCTGCAAAATCAACCACTGACAAAATTGTCCCAGGTGGAAAAAATTCACTAGATTGTTTGAATTGTAGGCCTTTCCATCGAGCTTTATGTGAATGCTTGGTGTATTTATAAATTTTGTTTTCAAACTTCTTCAAAAAATCTATCACAAACATCTTCTCCTCTTGCAAATCAATCCTTTTGAAAATAACATTTGAAGAATTTGGAGTAGTAATATTGATATATTCATATCTCTTCCAATTCACTGTTATATTGGACAAGGATTGATCATTCATATCAATATGATACTTAGAGTGAATTAAAGCTAGATTTCCACAGTGATCACATTTCTTTCCACCAACACATTTTTTTTGGTAAAATAATTCAACACCTTCTCTTTCACATAGAATTTGGGATATAAAGGCACAGATTGTGGAAGGAGGAGGTGATCTTGACCAAAATGTTTTACCAAAATCAAGAAAAGTGTCGTAATATAACTCAAATTCCACATGATAACGACAACAACAAGTGTCATGAACAATGATGGGTTTAAAATGCCATGGTTTTTGTTGCACAAATGTATTTATGGACATTTTAACTTGACTGTATTTCTCTTTGAACTTATTGAACAATTCTATTTGTCATTTCTAATATATGTTTTGGATTCTCTTCATATTGACTTCATGTTATTCTTTGTCGCAACACATCCATTAGATTTGGTGAAACAAGAGAATTTTCCAACCAAAATTCGGGGGCCTTAGTTTTATCATCTTCTGCAAGTCTATCTTTGTAAGGGTGTCTACAAATAACTGTCCAACAAACAAATTCATCATTTGAATCTGTTTGCAATCGTAATTTTGTATGTTTGTACAATGTTTTTCTTGAGGTTCCCATCACTTTTGTCATATGTTGTGTCAAACGGTCTTTTACATTTCTAGATGAAACAATTGTTGTTTGTATTACTCTACATGCAACACTGACATCTTTTTTTCTAGACTTTCCAAAAGATTTTAATGCATCTTTTAAATTTTCCATGACACTTTGTTTCACCTTTCTATATTTTGTTGTTTTTTGAATACCCAATAATGATGTAGCTTCTTTTAAGTTTTTCGACCTTATCAGACCTCTCCAAATTTGAGCTTGTGTTTCTATCGATTCATTTTTGAAATGATTATCATAAATCTTTTCAACATGATATCGTATATATAATGGTCAAGTTTTTTGTCCCAAAATTTTTCAGTATCAACATTTTCTAACATTTCATCATCAATGTTAAATCTATTAAATTTAAAAACATATAAATTAAATCTGTTATATTTAAAAACATATGAAATTAATATAGATTCATTTTTATAAGTGTTAAACATACAATTTTGAAATAAAGGTTGTATAAAAATATACAAATTTAAATTAGATTTATTAGAAAACTAAACGAGCAATCATAAATTAATTAAAATCTACAAGTGTTGAAATCTCGTGTATATGTGTGTGTGTGTGTGTGTGTGTGAAATTTTGCTTCATTTTTGACTTCAATGACTTCACCAATGTTATGAGACAAATCTATTCCTGTTTTTTGCAAAATATAAATTCCAACTTACAATCAATTATATTACACAATATTTTTTTGAATTCTATTTACATTATTTATAATATGTATGCATACCTGGTTTGATTTCTTCTTGTCGAACATCAAAATGTAAATCTCTAATTACATTGGCATCACTTGTTCCTTCAATATTTGCATGTTGTTGTTTATTTCTTCTATAGTTCTCTTTCGTCTGTTCTATACGACGAGTATCATCCTGAGTGCGATCATATTTTCTCTTTGACTCCCTTTTGTTGCCCATGGTTATTCAATCTGTAAAGGTTTAAAAAAAATCATATCTTAATAACTTGGAAAAAATTGCTCAATAAACCAAGTTGCTTTCACATAAATTTTGGATAAAAAATTGATACATTAAACAAAAGTTTAAAAAAAAATGGTTTTTGAAAAAAATTGATTGAGAAAAACTTCCTTATGACAAAATTTATTCTAAAAAAATAGACTCTGAAAGAAATTGTTTAAGAAAACTTACCTTAAAAAAAACTCTTTGATATAGGAACAAATTATTTATGAAAACCTCCACTTACAACAAGATTGTTGAAGAAAATCTTCAATTTAGAAAATGTTGCCCCAAAAAGTGAAAAATAGTGAAATTGTTGCTCCAAAAATTGAAAAATAGTGAAAATGTTGCTCCAAAAATTGAAAAATAACGAAAATATTGCTCCAAAAACTGAAAAATAGTGAAAATGTTTCCCAAGAAAGCCAAAATAGAGAAAATGAAGAGTGAGTGTATGCACATATGTGATAATAATATTTCAGCCGAAACAATTTATATGTTTATGTGCCAAACGTCGCGGTTTGTGTTGAAATGTCGCATCGCCTTATTTTTTTTTCTAGTCGACAGATGTTTCTAATTTCGACTTTTTGGCCGAACTACTGATTTTCAGCCTAAATTTAGTCATTTTTGGCCAAAATTTAGTTTTTCCGTTAAAACTAACTTTCGGCTAAAAACTATTAAATTTCAGCCGAACATTTATTTCAACCGAAAACTTGTAACTATGACACTTTCCAAAAAAGTATGGGTTCACTTCAACATAATCCAACTTGGGGAAGAGATGACTCCCTAAAATATTGTGAGTCTGATTTCAAAACTAGTATTAACATTTTCAGGATTGAATCTACTTTCATTTGGTATAATTTGTATTCAATTTAATCGTTTTTTAGTAATTTTAGTTAATTTTATAAAAACATGTATGCGTATTTTTTTTAGATGACACAATGATTCAATAAAATGAAAAATCAATATATGGAATAATACACAATCGAAAATCATGGAGAATTTATATTACAAAACCTTTCATTGTCCTCTTCAAAATGGTGCTTTTAGATTTTACTTTTAAATAAAAGTTAAGGCAGATACATGGTGCCAATCTAAACATGTTTAAAATATGCAACTTTTTTAAATTGATCAAATTCAAAAAATTGTAGTAATTATAATATTCATCAATTGTCTTCAAAACTATAAGCATACTTTAATAGGGCCTGTTAAGATTGTTTAAACATATTTCTTTTTTCATAAACAAAAGTTTAATAATGAGTAAATTGGTGTCAACAAACATAACTCATTATCAGTGCCTTCATTTTTAAGGAACATACTGTCAAACAATCACTAAATTGACATATCAAATGTCAATAATTTTTTTTCAAAAACTAATCAATAGAAAGCTAACAAAATTCATGAAAAGTTTTGTTTTTACTGTAAACTGAAATTCTAAATAAAAAAAAATACTTTTGTTTACTAGAAGTTCAAAAACGTCTAAGAATATATTTTATTTTCTCAAAAAACAAGGAAAATAGAAAACCAGATTCATGACTTTACCCCTGATTGAAATCAATATAGTAAATAATAGGGCATGCAAAATTGTTTTTGCTTGATCCCTTGTTCAGCCTAATATACCTTAGAAGTTGAGTCAATGTTTGTTGTTGGAGGGATTGATATTTTTCTGTCTTTCCCACCTGAAATGTGCACCAAATACTTTTTATTCTTTTATAAAATACTCAAACTCTTGCGGTTCCTAATTTTTTTCCTTTTAACCATGCCACTTGTAGTGTGATCCATCACTTGAATATGGACATTTGCAAGGAGCATTCTTCTAATGTATTATGGACATTAATCTGACTCCTTAGTTTTTACTCTTTCTTCCTCCAATTTATGTTAAATTAGAATTTCTTTGCATGTATGACATTATGCAATAGATCAATTTGCACCATTAATTGAGTAGTTTCCTATAAGGAAACCAACAAAGAGAGTGACTACCCCCAGAAGTAAAAGTTGGAAAAACACAAATGCAAGAAGAAGAGAGGGAACATGAAGAACTAGACCAATATGACAATAGATAGGATRAGGGTACAACTAGATTTGCAAATTTAGAGTAGGAAGAAGGCTTGCATGAAAGAGAATGATATCTTGAGCAAAGAAAAACATAAGGTTAAATGACAATGACTTCTTTGCCCATGAACACATAAACAACTAATATAATTGATGATGATTTAACTACAAGYTGGGAATTTTTGGATGAATTCAACAAGAAAGTACTGGAGGAGCAAATGCAAAAATGGATTACAAAACAAAGGAAAAGTAGAAATCTTATGAAATAAAATTGGCACCTTTAACAACAAGATAGAAAGAAACAATGTTGAGAAAACAAGCAAAAGATCAAAATAAACAGGGAGCTACAGATCAGATATAAGCCAAGAAACTAAAAGAAATAAGCTAGAAGGAAAGGGAGCAAGAAACACATAAATCTTAAGAAAGAAAATGGGGGCCTTTAACAACAAGAAAAAAAGAAGCAATGATGAGAAAACAAACAAAAGAGAAAAATAAATAGGGAGTTATAATTGGATGTAAGAAAAGAGAAAGAAACAAGAAAATAAAAGAAAGAAGTTAAAAGACCAAAAGAAAGTGAAAATTGAAGAGGAGGAAAAGAAGGAAAAAGGAGATTGGGGTGAAGCTAAAAAGAATGAATTGGAGGAAAAGAGGGAGATATAATGCAACTTTCAAATTAAAAGACTTTTAAAAATGAGGATGACACTAAAGAGGAAAAATAGAAGAGATAAAAAAAAGTAGAAAGGAAATGAAAACACATGCAAAAAATTGAAAGAATTGCAAGACCAAATCAAGTAGATTCAAAAGAAAATAAAATTACATGATGAAGAGTTTCTCACAAGCCAATTTGAAGGGATGAAAGTCGGAGAGAAAAAATAAAAAAAAAATGAAAATCAAAGTCTATGAGACAGAATTCAAAGTGAAGCAGGATAAGGAAATAACTAAAGAGAAAAAAGAAAATATAGACACTGTAAAAATGGGAGAAATAGTAGAAACAAAAAAAAAGAAAGGAAACCTTGAAAACCATGAACAAGACTTATCTACAAATCTTCAGGAAATGGGAGCAAATCAAAATAACCATAAGTGATCAACAAAGACAAGGCATCAACAATGCAACATGAAAATGGAGGATTGGAATATAGGAAATCAATGGAAGATTAATTCATCATATCAGCATAAACAAAACACATAACAACATAATTCACCTCAAAAAATTAGTTACTTCAACATAATACCTTACCCTACCAGAGGACATATTCACCACAACAAAATCAATGCAATTCACTAGTGGTAGAAAAAATATCAACACCTCAACATTCTAATGCAGACATGTAAGAATAGCATCAACATGATGCAAGCACTCAAGAACAATACAACTTAGACACAAAGGAACAATATCAACACAATTTAGGAACATAAAAACATAAGCATATAAGATTAGAAACACATCCCATGACAACACGACACTCCATAATAGAGACACATGCCATGATCTTCTTATATGAATCTTGACTTTTTGTTTTCCCATGCAATATTTAGAGTGCAAACTCAATGTGAAATTAGTGAGCAACATCAATTATTGGACTCAACGTGTGTGAAAACATGTAAGGGAAAATGAATTGAGATACAATTTTAAGAGACCTACACCATCACTTGAACCTTTAAGGCATTAGATGCATACATCTTTCTTGAACATAGCTTGGAATCTAAGTTAGCCTTTTGAAGAATTTTTCTGACCTGCTAGTATATCATAGTTTGGTGGGTTTAGACATACACAACCTACTCAAAAAGTTAGTCCTACTTTTGAGAATAACGTTAAATGTTTTTCATGCTAGTACAAACCTAGCTAGCACAATGAAAACCAACATATATTACTTAACCAAACTAGACATAAGCGTAATGACATTGTCTAAAGGGATCATTAGGCATGTCAATATCTTAAGAAAGTTCATTTTCAATGTATTCCCCCATAGACTACTTGACAAATAATCTTTGCAGTGAGAAAGATCATGATTTTTTAGGTACATGGAAAGGTGGAGTAAAGTGGCCTTAGAACATGAGCATATGTCCTAGCAACAAGTGGTACTATTAGAATTAAAGGAGAATATCAAAGATGTAGAAAGCATACCAAGTCCTAATTATACACATTAACCCATTACATAAATAAGGATAATTGCTTTAAGATTGGTTAGTAACGTCAAAGTACTTTGGGAAGAGAATGACAACTTAACAAGAGGCAAGGATCAAATAACATATGAACTATAAGAACTTAGCAAAGACAAACAATTTAGAGAAGGAAAAAGAAAATTAGGATAAATAAGTGGAAGAGTATAAAGAGCAAGTTGAATAAGAAAAAAACACAACACCAACAGTTGCACAAAGAAAAATAAATTTTGAAGACTCACTATCTACAATAAAATAAAATTTTCAATAAAATGGATTAAAAGGAAATTAGATTTTATAGGGACAACATGTTATTCAACAATACGAGAAATCAAGAGCTAGGCAAATAAGTTTAAGAAAAACAATTTAGGAGAGTTGAATTGGTTGATCAATGAACAGATTTACAAGGTACAGCAACTAGCCATCTTCAAAAAAGGATCATATCAGAGTAAATTGATCAAGTTCTACAACAATGACCAATGTGTTTTGGACAGATCTATAATGATTAGACTAATACTAAGAAAAATTCTATGGGATTCACATTGCAAGGATTTAATCCATTTGTACCAAAATGAATTGAATTAAATCATGAATACCTTATCCCAACATCAAGAAGTGGATAGATTATGGAGAAATGAATGGCTTGGTATAGGGAGGCATCAATTCTAAGAGATGAAGTTGTTTTACCATTAAAAAACTTGTAGTAGAGTGAAACACAAATTAGATGTGTAATTCAACAAGCCAAATCAATAGCAGACAAGAAGGATATATTTGAAGATAAATAGATATTGTAAAAAACATGGCTTTCCAGGTAGACTAAGGAAATTGATTCACAAACTTTGTTTGGATGGGAGTTATTTGAACATGAAATGAAAAATAGTGCCCTTGTTGTTTATGGATTTTTCAAGCAATTAGTTCCTAAGTGTTATATTGGAATTCATGTAGATCCAAGAATCACGGGGATATCAAATTGGCCTCAAGATGCATCCACTCCAATGGTGAAAAGAACCATAACAATGGCATGTGAATTCTTAGTAAGTTAAGGTTTCTTTAAGTCAATTTGAAATTGCAATTCTTTCTAAGTATGTTTTAGTATGGAATATTTTGGATAGTTGGAGAACTTTAGGTTTTTTTCCTTGGTGGTTATATTTTTGTGGATAAAAAATTAGTTAAGCACGGGGGAGATGTTGTAGGAATCCCTATAGGATTCTATTTATTCTCGGTGATTGCTGTTATAAATACCCTTTCAATGTAAATAGGCTCATTAGTTGGCTAATGTGTGATTAATTTTTATTTAACTAAATATAATGTAAAGCCATTGACCGAGTGATCAAAGTTGACTAGGTCAAACAAGCCTCAAACATAAAGAGGGATAGAGCAATAAGTTAGGATACCTTTCTTTAATAAACCCTAGTAATTGATGGGTGCATAAGTTAATATCTATGTTCCAAGGTTTGAGATCATAATAACTTATCTCTTTTGAGCTAAGTACACTATCATTTTTCCATGGGTTTCCTCCTAGCACTTGGGTTTCCAAAGTATAAATCTTGTGTTATCTTTTGTTTTTCATGTTTATTTTCTAACTCAACATACAAATATGGTTGTTTTCACGATAGTTTAATTTGTTTTTACTAATTAAGCATGCAACATGTTGAGGTTTGTCTAGTTGATTTTGTATTGCTCATTATCTTGAACACTAATGTATAGTATTTTTATGTTAAGTTTTATCAATTCCATTCCTTGACTATTCTCATTATTGCTTATGCTAACCATTGTGTTATTGAGGAAATGTCCATAGCATCTCTAGCCTTGTATTTAATTACAATTACTAAGGTGTATTCTAATAACAATAGTGTTTTGATTTGTTTGGTTAATAATGTGAGATCACTTGATTGGTAAGGTTTTGTGTGTGTTGTTTTAGGTTGAATTTTGGCACCAATTTAGAGCCACTGACAATGACCCTTTTTTTAGTTAAGTAATGGTCTCCAAAAATAGCTTTAACAAGTGATTGAAATTCACAATGTTTGTCTTAAGAGATTCATTGGCATCCCTTAATCCTCGATGAGGATGTACTCACCAGTGTTAACAACAACATGCCATCCATAGATGAGGTGTCATCATCGAAGTCGACAACAATGAATTAAACACCAATGACATGTGGGGTAGATTGTTCATGTATACCACAATGAATTGTTGATGTATATAATCGATGAAGATTATAAAGCATTGTCCACACCCATTGTAGCACTAATATGTGGATGAAGCTTCTTGAAAACACATCAATCGTTGAGGCTCATCAACATCCATTGTTGAAGACCATCAACACACATTATAATTCACTCTTTTCATTGATGACTTTTATTGATTGTTACGTATTATCAACTAGTTGGAGAGCTACCTATATAACTAATCGCAATCAATTTATGAAATGTAAAAGGTTATATGATGGAAACATTTGTATTGAGTAAGGTTAGAGAGATTGAGAAAATAATGTACATATATTGGAGTTGATATGATATTGTTATGATTAGTGTACATATATTGGAGTTGATATAATATTGTTATGATTTGTTTCCACTCCCCTCTCTCTCTTTCCTCTCTCTTTCCACTCTCTTTCCACTATGTGTGCTTTAAATATATTTTCATGTATGATATTGTGCAGTGAATAGACTTGCATAATTAATTATTGTGTAGTTTCATATGCGAGTTTATGAATGTAACTAGTAACATAAGTAAGATCTTTGTATTTTCCACTATAATACAACAAATCTCTTGGAAAAATAAATGGTAAATATGTTTCAGTTAAAATATAATAACAACAATAATATATTTTTAAGGTCACGGCCAAGCCAGACACCAAATTAGTGTATGAGACCCCTTTGTTTATGGGACAAGGGACCCCCTTCGTGCAATGATTTGACTGCTAAAGTCTACAAAGGTATGCATACCCCTAACCCCTTTTGGATTTGAACCTGTGACCTCCAAGGAGGAAACACATGTTCTTAACCATTAGGTCCACTCAAGTCTACTTGTTTCCTCCTACATGTAATATTCTAAACCAAATTATGGAGGGAATTCGATGGACAACTTAACATTGTGGCACTTGATTAAGTTATGGTATGTAGAAGCATGAATATAATGAAGCAAATAATAAAGCAGATGTGTAAAAAATAAAATTAGATTGAACAATGTTTGCATTATGAAAGATATACACATTTTGTTAGTTTCTTTACGTGTTGCTCAGTGTGTGTTCTCCTTCAGTTGTGGCACAATGTCATGAGAATATCAAGAACAATAATAGAGTCAACAATGACAATACCTCAAACCTCATGCAAGTAATGTGCACTAGAGGAATCTTGTGAGGCATAGTAGTTGTACGCAATCAGTGGAGTGAGTGAGGTGCATGCATACAATATACTTGCATGTGACATATTTAGAATTTTCTATATTTAGTTAGTTAGAGCACATATCATAGTGCATGTGGGAGTTTGCCGATCTTTGGAGGGAAGATATCCCTAGTAGAGTTGGTGCATGAATTCATGCATGCAGTCCACTCTAGTGGGAATTCTATTCGAGGAAACATTATCTTATGTAGGTTGTTATATTCAAGGTGACCTTGTTCATGCATAGGGGTGCATTAGAGTTAGGGTTTTTGTTGTTCCATTTGGGGTGCTTCTCTGCATGTGACTAGATTCATTGTATTTCCCTAAATTCATCTCTTGTTCTATAAAAGAGACTTGGGGTGCACCATTGGGATGCTTAACAATTTAGGTTTTCATCGATTGCTTTGCAATTTCTTCTTTCAGTTGATAGAAGATAGATATAAATGAGTGTTGCATATGTGTACTTGTTTTTCATATTTTTAGACTTGTATAATTGTATATATAGTATTGAAATTTCATTGTTTTGATAGGATTTTATTATTTTTTAGAGTCAAGCCTACTCGAAACTACTCCAGAATTTAGAGGATTTGACTCATTATGTTTAGGATTTTAAAGGAAACTTTGCATACTGTTTCATGAAAATTTAACTTGGTATCATAGCCTTACATATGAAATATTTTAGGATCCATGTATGCAGTGGGTTTTTCCCTATGAGAAGGAGTTGTCGAAGGATTTTAGTGGGTGTGATACCCTAACTTCAATTATTTAATTTGATCTATGCTTTAGATAGGTGCTTAGACTAGTGAGGGGTCTTCACGTGAGATGCCCATGACACTCTAATGATTAGAGTGTCATTTATGCCTGAGAGAGGTGATTTGCACTTGTGATAGCTTGTTGATTTATTGTAATTTTCAATTGATCTAGTTGTATAAGGTGTGTACAAGAATTTAAAAAATGACTAGTTTTAGTCTCAGAGAGAGTGAGCGGTTAGAGGGTGCTTCCAACTTTACAAATTTTGAAGTGTAGGTTACATATGTTCTTATTGGAGGTTGAACTTAGGAGTTTTGTTAAGACGAGGTTACAACTCCTATTGATCTTGCATAGTTGGCCTAAAATAACAAGAAGGTGTCCAAATAAAATAGAAACATTCTTGATTTTGTAAAGGGCCACTTGAACCCTCACATTGTGGAGAAAATGCTAGATAAGGATATGTATGATTCATTTATCTCTTTGTAATATAGTGTGAATATTTCTCACTTGATGTTGATGAGAAAGAAGCTCACTTCCACACACCTAAGTGATGAAGACATGGTGCCTAGTTACTTGATGAAGATCATTGAGTCAAGAGATAATCTTACTTCTTTAGGGATGAGGGTCAAGGATGAGGAGTTAGTGTCGTTAGCACTAAATGGGTTCTTTTCACCTTGGGACCCTTTGTTTCGGGTATCTATGCTCGTGAGAAGCTAACCACCTTTGGGATGATTTCATCCAAGAGGAGATGAAGCTAGAGACAATTTCATCATAGTGTATAGTGGATAGTGGAGCATACAAACACATGACCTTCAACAAGAAGGATTTCAACATACTTCAAGAGAAAGAGGCTAGCATACAAGTTTTGGGTGATGATGCAACATATTTAGTTATTGGAATGAGATCCATCTCCTTTCTCATGCCTTCAAGGGATGTTCTTGATCTATATGGTGTCTAGTATGTTCTTGGTTTAATCAAGAATATTTTTTCAATTTTAGGCACGACGGATCTTATGTGTGTGGTTGAGTTTAATAATCAACAAGTTATTATCAAAGATCATAGCCAAAAGCATGGTCAAGTTTTGGCCAAAGGTGTGCAAGACGGTGGCTTGTACAAGTTTCTTGTTGATCCATCAAGGTATGGTGATTTAGTGGACATTCTATGTGAGTTATTGCACAAGAGGTTGGGTCACCTACACTATGGAGCGTTGTCTCTCTTGAAGGACATGGTGCAGGGATTCTTGGACTTCAAGATCTAGAATACATGAGTGCGCAAGGGTTGTGCACTTGGAAAGCATTGAAAGATTGCTTTCCCAAGAAATGAGCATAGATCGAGAGAGATTATTGATCTACTAAATTCATATGTATATGGACATGTTTCTTTGGTTGCTTTGACATGTAACGTGTATTATGTTTCTTTCATTGATGATTCCTCATGTAGACCATGTTTCTTTCATTGATGATTCCTCATGCAGACCTTTATGAAGACTAAGGATGAAGTGTTCTCTAAGTTTCAAGAACTCAAGGCCTTAGTTGAGAATCAAACAAATAGGGAGATCAAAGTGTTGAGATTTAGCAATGGAAGCGAGTACACCTCTAATTACTTTGATGTATTTTGAAAAGAATCAAGGATAAAGAAGGAGATGAAAGTGCCTTATAACCCACAGTAGAATAGGGAACAAAGTTACCAACTTAATGAGAACTCTCCATAGTTGTCGTTTTTTAGAGGTCACATTTCTTACCCT
>JASDQU010946855.1:0-33149 GCA_032191745.1 Picea mariana | reverse complement strand
TAATTTTTGAAGTAACGATTTAGGAGTCTTTTTTAGGATTTTATTTGTGATGGTAGAAGTCATCTAGGCTATGATTTCAATTAGGTCACAATTTGAATTATAAAAAAAAAATTGATGCTACTAGGTAACATCACTTTTTGATTTAAGGGTCAATTTTAAGGGTTATGTCCGCAATGGTATCGATTCTCAAGGTTGTAATTTCAAACAAGTTGGAATTTTAACCACCCCCCAAAAAAGGGTGTTGTTGGTAGTGCCACTTTTTGATTCAGGGGCTGATTTGGGTGTTTTTTACCCATAATACTATTTTGTTGTGTCAGAGTTCTCGTTTTGAGGTCACAATTCTCGTTATGTTGCTAACTATGTTAGGGTTGCAAAGAGGAAGAACCAATCCATAATAGAGATGGCCAAATCAATGATTCATGACATGGCTCTATGAGACATACACTTTCAAGCTATATGATTTAGGTGCATGTGTTTTGGTTTCCCCATTAGAGATAATGGATGGACCACATAATATCATGGAAACCACCATTCCCTACTTCTATACACATGCAACTCCCATTAGATACCTCCTAGTCTAAGCATTTCAACTATTATACTTATCTATGAGACAAGTGTACCCTATTGGATGGTTTCTCTTCACATTAGATCCACTTGCTCAAGATGCATACAACTTAGTGTGTTCTGAATTCCCATTTACTAGGGATGGGATCTATTTTTCTTCCACTATTCTTTGATGCATTTTATGAATACATGTCATGTCAAGTTTGTACTTTAGACTACCATTTTTCTTATGAAAATAGTGATGGTATTCCTAATGCATGCTTGCATGACATTCCAAGGATTAGATGTTAAGAAAATGGAGGTTAACATGATAGAAAGAGAATGATCAGTGTTTTTTCTCTTACCTATGGTGTATACACCACGTACACCACCCAAGATTGAAGACTAGATAAGAGCTAGAGCAGTGTGGTTGTATATAGAGCACTATTGTTTTATTATGGTTATTGAAGCTCTCTGTGTTTCTATGAAGTCATCAAAGTATCTTACAATCCTGAAGGTACTCTTAAAATTAGCATGCCAATGTGTAGTTATGAATCACCACTCCTACATTGTAGGAAAAGGAAATTAATTCCTTCTTCGAGTGAAACTAGCATTCTAGATTTGGAATTATGTAGATATGGGTTCAGAGTAGCCCATATTTGATAAACAAGGTATAACCACATAGGTCAAACACCTTGAGGCAACCACTCACACAAAGATATTAAAGATGAGTACACTAATGTATTATGTGGTTAAAACCTTTAGAGAGGGAAATAGTCGACAACCACAACCAACATGACCACTTGAGGAAATATATTGATGCAAAAGGAAAATAATTTACATGTGAGTTTCTCACAATCGATCATCAAAAAATGAACCTACATGTTATTTAAATAGATATCATGGACCAATCAAGTGTTAATCCATGTATCAATATAGTCGTTAGTATCTATGACAAGATGAACCATCAGATCACTTTATTTATAAACATAATCATGACCAACGGACTAGATAATTACAATGTATACTAAACAAACTAACTTTACCTAAATACATGTTATACCAAGTTGATCTTAACTAACTCATATCTTAGCATCCCCCTTAAGAACAACTTGGGATAGGATTGAAGGATTTACAAAGGTGACATAATAGGAGAAGTGATGCAGACCCCCCCTTCTCTCCTCGGGGCTACTTGACCTCCTTGTCAAAGATCTTCAATTCTCAGAGCCGAATCGGCTATCTGAAACCTTGATGGTATCGCTTGTAATTAAACACATGCCCTTTCAGTATTTTGGTACAGGATCTATGGCACCCACAACCTCTCCCTTGATACTGCTAAACTATCAAGATTCAAGCACTAGCTCCTCTTCCGTTATCCCTTTCCCATATGTGACCTCGAGCTATGTCCTCGCGTAAACAAGTGATTGTGGGCGCGACCAAGAGTGGTTTGGGATCAACCTAATTTTCTCCCCTCAATTCACTACCAATTTCCACACGTCCCCTTTGCAATACCGTGGTTTTGATTACGACCCGCTCTCGAATTTTTAGAGTCCGAGCATTTTTTTCCCCTGCAATCCTAGGTGACTGTTGATCTCGCGATATTGGGTGGAGCCTCTCGACCAACGGTTCATATCTTCATCCTTTCCTTCCTTCTCTTTAGATCATGCCTTCCTAGATCTTCGCGATCCACTTACGCATGCCCCTTTCAAATCAACGGTTGTGATTTGCTTCGCCAATTCGGGTTTCATATTTTTCAACTCTCAAACCTTACTTTCTTCGCAATGCTTTCACTCAGAGCTCAGGATCTATTGACGCATGTATCCCGCAGATCGACGTCTGTGATTTCTTTAGGTCTTCGGACTTCGGGTTTCTCAACTCCTACCCACTCACTTTCCCTCGAAGTGTGTGGATTTCTACTGCGTGTCCTTCTGAATTGGATGACTGAGATTCACTTCAGGTCTTTACCTAGAGTCCATGGATTTATGTTGCGTGTTCTCCTGAATCGAATGGGTAGGATTCACTTCGGGTGTTTACCTGAAGTCCATGGATTCCTGCTACGTGTCCTTCTGAATCGGACGACTAGGATTCACTTCAGATCTTCGCACTTCAGGAATTTCAACTCTCAACTCTCGCTTCCTCCGCATGACTTCCACCCAAAGTTAACGATTCATCAACGCATGTCCCTCATAGATTGACGACTGAGGTTCACTTCTGCTCTTCGAGCTTTGGGTATTTCAACTCTCAATCTTCTCTTTCTCTCGGAATGCTTTCACCCAAAGACAAGGATCTATCGACGTGTGTCCTTCACAGATCGATGACTGAGATCTACTTCGGCTCTTCGGTGAATCCTCTCTTCTATATGCATGTAGAGACTTAAAACTCATGCACTTTACCCATATCCAACGGTCTAGAATGATCCTTCTCCCTCCTGGATGGATCTTAGCCGATAACTCACGAAACCTTCATAAATTCACTCCCTTTGAATATTTCTCCCGCTATCTCTCTTGAGCTTTCTCTCCTTCTGCTTTTTTGACTCCTTAAAGAATTACTTCGACATTTAGTCAAATTTCGGATTAGTGCACTCCTTACAATAGATTCTCACGCAAGACTTAACTTCTTCCAGGTGATTATGCACACCTTGTAGCAGTCCCTTTGCACTCCTTGTAATTTGAAAGATAACACTATCTCTTCTGAGCTTATGAGTCGAAAATACTCTATCACTCCTTGCAGTAGATTCTCACGCAAGAATTAAGTTCTTGCGGATGACTGTGCACACCTTGCAACATTCACTTTGCACTCCTTGCAAAGGGAAGTTTCACGCTATCTCTTCTGAGCTTTCGAGTCGAAACAAACTATGTCAACGTGCTCCTTGCGGACTGTATGCACACCTTTCATGAACTCAACGAAGAGATAAATTGAAACTTATCTAAACACTTCATAGTTTCATACACTCAACAATATAATTCATTCATTCATGAAAACAAAAATAACAAGGAATTGTAAACAATAGCAACTCCATGCATTGGATCAATTTTTCTTTGTTATATTCATTCAAAAGTAAATGGCTATAGCTATGATACAACAACAACTAGAAAATCAGCAACAACTAAATCACAACACTCTCCTACTAACTTGCAACAACCTCATTCGGGCATACAACGCCTCTATTTATCTCCCAGGGTTCTTAGGGTCCTCCCCGACTACTTGTCTACTCGAGAAAAAAAACAAAAAACCTAACTGCTACCTAACGTCTGTTACATTCAAGACTAGAAGTGAAACTCCCATATCAATCGTGATCATTCCCAGATCACTCGTGATCATTCATCTCCCAAGCATTTTATCTACTTCAGTTTTTGATCATTTCAAAAAGATTTGCACAAAACGCCAGCAGTTAAGATTCTGAAATGATTAAACGGCACGCTAAGGCGCTGACTTTTCTCCCCACGTAGGCTTGTTGATGATTCTCCTGCATCATACTCCCCTGGCCAAAATTTCATGGAATCCTGTCCATGAGCTCCTAAATTGAATTTCCATGCTTTTGGATATCAACTTCATTTTCCCAACTGACATTTTATATTGGGTGTCCCTTCCACTTGACCAAATATTCAAAATAGTTCTTCCTCCTGGTCTTCTTGCCAATCCTCTGATCAACGATATTCTCCATATGTGGCTTTTATGCTACATGCATTTGATTTTCCCATTGAATATTCTCTTGATATTATGATCTCTCTGTGTCATATTCCCTGTAAGGATACAAGTCTGATATGTTGAATATGGGCGATATGACCACATCATCTGGAAGTTCAATCTCATATGCATTTGCATCAAAATTCCTTAAGAGCTTACATGGCCCTATCTTCTTCATCTTCAACTTGTTATATGTTCCTCTTGGAAACATTTCTTTCTTGAGATATTCCAAAACCTGATCTCCTACTTCAAATTGAAGCTCTCTGCGATGTTGATCAACTTTGTTCTTGTACTCTTGGCTAGAGTTCTGCAATTGCTCTCTGATCTGGCTATGGAGATTCTACATTTTTGCAACAAAATCTCCTGCTACAACGCTTCTGATCCCACTCTATTCCAAGTCTCTCAACTCATCTACCCCTCTTGTCTGCATTCCATACAGTATTTGGAATGGGATCTTTCCAGTTCTTCTGTTTGGTGAGTCATTGTATGCAAATTTTGCTTGTGGCAGACTCTGATCCCACTGATGATGATGCTCAATGACCAGACTCCTTAATAAGTTTCCCAAACCTCTTTTCACCACCTCAGTCTATCCATCTATCTGAGGGTGATAAGTTGAGCTAAAGGACAAATATGTCCCCAACTTCTTCCATAGTGTTCTTCAGAAATGACCAACGAATTTGGATCTCTGTCTCAGACAATACTTCTGGGTAATCCATGAAGTTGAACAACTTCCTTGAAAACTAAATTTGCAACATGTGTTGCATCACTAGTCTTATGGCATGGGATAAAGTGTTCCATCTTTGAAAATCTATCCACCACTACAAATATGGAATCACATCCTCTTTGTGTTCTTGGCAGTCCCACCACAAAATCCATGCTTATTTCATCCCAAGGCCTCTTTGTTATTGGCAATGGTTGATACAATCTAGTGTTCTGTCTTTTTCCTTTTGCATGTTGGCAGATTCTACATCTGTTTACAAACTTTATCACTTATGTTCTCATACCTAGCCAATAGTATGAACTGTTCAATTGTGAAAATGTTTTATCATGGACGAAATGTCCAGACAATCCTCCACTATGCTTTTCCTTCAAAAGGTTATCCCTCATTGAGCATTTTTGTATGCACAATTAATTTCCCTTAAACAACAATCCCTCTTGAATCATATACTTTGTCCATTGGCTCCTGTCTCTCAGCACAGGATTTGCACATGCTTCATATGCCTCCTTGAAATCAGGATCATCACAATACATATACTTAAGGTGTTCAAACCCCAAGGTCTTGACCTGAAGTTCCTACAGAATCAGACATCTTCTGCTCAATGCATCAACAACTTTGTTAGCATTTCCATAATTATGTTTTATGAGAAAAGTAAAATTTTGCATAAACTCAATTCACTTTGCATGTCTTTGATTCAATTTTTCTTGTCTGGTTATGAATTACAAAGCTTGGTTATCATTGTACAAGATAGATTTATTTGGAACAAGGTAGAACCTCCATTTCTTCAAGTATTGAATTATGCCATAAATTATTTATCATATGTGGAGTACTTTTTCTTAGTATCATTCAGTTTCTCACTTAAATATGCAATTGGTCTATTATCCTGGCTCAAGATTGCTCCAATTGCAACTCCACTTGTATCACATCTCACTTGAAATGTCTTTCCAAAATTTGGTAAGACCAGAATTGGTATTTTTGTTATCTTCTCCTTCAATATATTGAATCTCCTCTCGGCCTCCTCTGTCCATTTAAAAGACTTGTGCCTCTTATTCACTGTATCCATCATCGGTGCACAAATTCCACTGAAATTCCTTATGAACTTCCTATATAAACTTGCTAATCCATGGAATCTTCTCACTTCAAACATACTCCTTGGTGATGGCCATTCTTTGATTGCTTTCACCTTCTCTGGATCCATCTTCAATTCATTTGAATAGATCACAAAACCCAAGTAAATGAGTTTTTTCTTCATAAAAGAGGACTTTTTCAGATTTATCAACAACTTCTCATACTATAGTCTCCTCATCACTAATGTCAGATGTCTCAAATGCTCCTCTTTAGTCTTGCTAAATACTAGTATATCATCTAGATATACAACCACAAACTTGCCAATGAAATCTTTCAATATTTCATTCATCAATCTCATAAAAGTACTTGGGGCATTTGTTAATCCAAATGGCATAACAAGCCACTCATACAACCCTTCTTTTGTTTTAAAGGATGTTTTCCACTCATCACCTTCTCTCATCCTTATCTGGTGATATCCAATTTTCAAATCTATCTTAGAAAAGAAATTTGCTCCACTCAAACAATCCATTAAGTCATCCATTCCTGGAAAAGGAAATCTATACCTGATGGTGATCTTGTTTATGTCTCTCGAGTCTGTACACATTCTCCATTCTCCATCCTTCTTTGGACTCAACACAGTTGGTATTGCACATGGAATCAATCATTCTCTGACCAAACCCTTGTCTAACAAATCCTGGACTTGGTTCTTTACCTCCTCATTCTCTTGAGGTGTCAATTTGTATGTTGTTTTGTTTGATAGAATTTCTCCTGGTATCAAATCAATATGATGGTTGATACTTTTGATGGGTGGAAATGAGTTAGGAAACTCATCCACTACTATGTTAGCAAAATTATCCAACAAATCCCGAACTTCCTCAAGAAAATAATCAATTGAAGTTCTCATAAGGACAACTCTGGGTTTCCTCACCACAACAAACTGCATCTCTTGTTCCTTCTTGACTTCTCTTACGAGTTCCTTCCCACTCATGAGAAGTATGCTTGTGATGGCTTCCTCTTTTACCTTCCTCTTTTACCTTCTTCTCCTCTATTGGAAATAGCATGTGTGTCCTACCATTCTTCTCCAAGGTGTATGTATTCTTCCTCCCATCATGAATGACATTTCTATCAAATTTCCATGGTATTCCCAACAAAACATGACATGCATCCATGGGAATCACATCGCATAGAATTTCATCTCTATATCCTTCTATCTTAAATTCAACGAGGCATTGTTTAGTGACCATTACATGGTGTCCTTTCTGCAACCATGAGACTTTATATGGATTTGGATGTGCAGTTGTCTCCAGATCCAATTTCTCCACCATATCTGTGGATACTAAGTTATCAGTGCTCCCATTGTCAATTATCACCTTGCATACTCTATCTTTAGTCTTGCAAGCTGTCCTGAATAGATTGTTCCTCTGCACTAGCTTTTCAATTCCTGCCTCTATTTTTAAGAGAACCTTCCTAACATCAGGCAATTTCCATCCTATGAACCTTCTGCTTCAACATTATTTTTCTGTGCTTCAGAAATGTGAGCTTCACCTCCTCCTTTATTTTTCTCGGGACATTCCCAAGACATGTGTCATGTCTTTCCACGGGCATAACACCTTACTTCTCCTCCTCTGCTTCTTCCTCTTCCTATAGAAGAACTTCTTCCACCACCTTGTCTTCCTCGGGAACTTCCTCCTCTTTCTGAGTGACTGTGTGGTTTCTCAGTCCCATATTTGGGTTTTTGTGCCTTATCCTGGGAAACTCTCTTGCCTTTGCTTGGGATTCTACCTTTGGTTCATTGAATTTGCTTCCTAGCCAACTTATCCTCTAACTTCAGATCAATCTGATAAGCATCCTCTATTTTCCTTACTGACATCATGTTGATCTCATCATGGATTTCATACCTCAAGCCATTTATATACCTAGAAACATTTTCCTCATCCTTCTCTCGCTGTCTAGTCCTGATATTCAACTTGTAGAACTCCTTCGTGCACTCTTTCACTGTCATACCCTTCTGTCTGAGGTTCTGCAATTTCCTGAACAGATTTATCTGATAATCTTTGGGCATGAATTTAGCCTTAAGCTTGGCTACCATTTTGTCCCAATTATTTATCTTATGTTTTCCTTTGCTTCTCCTCTCAACTTGCAGTTCATCCCACCACAGTGCTGCATGTTCTTTCAGTCTGGTGGAAACATGTCTCACGTTTTTCTCCTCATTGACATATTCATAGTCGAAATATTTTTCCATGGATCTTATCCAATCCAACAATTCTTCAGCATCCAGGTTTCCTTCTTACATTGGAATATCTATCTTGGCTCTAGCTCCCAGCTTAACAACCAATACCAGTAAGCATTCCTCAACAACATTTTCCCCTGCGGTGTCTTCGACTTCTACTTCTTCACTTTTTGCATCACTGATGTCCCCAACATCAAGTGCTCTCCTATGCGCTGCCTCCATCGCCTCTAATCTTGCACGAAGCTCTCGTATTTCTCTTTCTACAACGCGATTGTCTAAAGGTGGTTCCACACGTCTCCTTGGTGGCATTGTGTTTATTGTCTCTCACACACAAAGTACACCTTTGAGCTCTTCTTCATTTCCCAAAACAATTTCAGGCTTTGATACCACTTAATGCAGACCCCCCCTTCTCTCCTCGGGGCTGCTCGACCTCTCGGTCAAGGATCTTCGATTATCGAAGTCGAATCGACTCTCTGAAACCTTAATGATCTCACTTGTAATTAAACACAGGCCCTTTCAGTCTTTTGGTACAGGTTCTATGGCACCCACAACCTCTCCCTTCACGCTGCTAAACTATTAGGATTCAGGCACTATCTCCTCTTCCGTTAGCCCTTTCCCGTATGTGACCTCGGGCTATGTCCTCGTGTAAACACACGATTGCGGGCACGGCTAAGAGTGGTTTGGGATCAACTCGCTTTTTCCCCCGCAATTCACTACCAATCACCATGCGTCCCGTTTGCAATACCGTGGTTTCGATTGTGGCATGATCTCAAATTTTTAGACTCTGAGCATTTTATGTCCCCTCAATCCTGCGTGATCATTGATCTCTCGATCTCGGGTGGAGCCTCTCGACCAACGGTTCATATCTACCTGCTTTCCTTCCTTCTCTCTGGATCACACCTTCCTAGATCTTTGCGATCCATTGACACATGCCCCTTTCAAATCAACGGTCGTGATTTGCTTCGCCAATTCGGGTTTCAGAGTTTTGAACTCTCAAAAATTACTTTCTCCGCAATTCTTTCACCTAGAACTCACGATATATTGATGTGTGTCTCCCACAGATCGATGACTGTGATTTTTTCAGGTCTTCGGACTTCGGGTTTCTCAACTCCTATCCACTCACTTTTGCTCGAAGTGTGCGAATTTATTCCGCGTTTCCTCCTGAATCAGATGACTGAGATTAACTTTGGGTCTTTACCTGGAGTCCACAGATTTATACCGCATGTTCTTTTGAATTGGATGGCTAGGATTCACTTCAGGTGTTTACCCAGAGTCCACGGATTCCTGCCGCGTGTCCTTCTGAATCGGACGGCTAGGATTCACTTCGGATCTTTTCACTTCGGGAGTTTCAACTCTCAACTCTTGCTTCCTCCGCAGGAATTCCACCCAAAGTTGATGATCTGTCGACGCTTGTCCCTCACAAATTGACAACTGAGAGTCACTTCTCCTCTTCGGGCTTCAGGGATTTTAACTCTCAATCTTCGCTTTCTCTCGGAATGCTTTCACCCAAAGACAATGATCTATCGACACATGTCCTTCACAAATCGACGACTGAGATCTACTTCGGCTCTTCGACAAATCCTCTCTTCTATATGCACACAGATACTTAACACTCGTGTGCTTTACCCAGATCCAATAGTCTGGAATGATCTCTCTCCCTCTTGGATGGATCTTAGCCGGTAACTCGTGAAACCTTTATAACTTCACTCCCTTTGAATATTTCTCCTGCTATCTCCCTTGATCTTTCTCTCCTTCTTCTCTTTTGACTCCTTAAAGAGTTACTTTGACACTTATTCAAATTTCAGATATGTGCACTCCTTGCAACAGATTCTCACGCAAGACTTAACTTCTTGTGGGTGACTGTGCACACCTTGTAAGAATCCCTTTGAACTCCTTGCAATTTGAAATTTAACGCTATCTCTTTTGAGCTTATGAGTTGAAATAGACTCTGTCACTCCTTGCAACAGATTCTCATGCAAGACTTAAGTTCTTGAGAACGACTGTGCACACCTTGCAATAGTCACTTTGCACTCCTTGTAAAGGTAAGTTTCACGCTATCTCTTCTGAGCTTCCGAGTCGAAACAGACTCTGTCAACGCACTCCTTGTGGATTGCATGCACACCTTGCATGAACTCAACGAAGAGATCAATTGAAACTTATCTAAACACTTCACAGTTTCATACACTCAACAATATAACTCATTCATTCATGAAAACAAAAATAATAGGGAATTGTAAACAATATCAACTCCATGCATTGGATCAATTTTTCTATGTTATATTCTTTCAAAAGTAAATGGCTACAACTATGATAAAACAAGAACTAAAAACTTAACAACAACTAAATCACAACACTCTCCTACTAACTTGCAACAACCTCATTCGGGCATACAATGCCTCTATTTATCTCCCAAGGTTCTTAGTCTCCTCCTCGACTACTTATCTACTTGAGAAAAAAGAAAAAAAAACCTAACTGCTACCTAACTTCCGTTACATTCAAGACTAGGAGTGAAACTCCCAGATCACTCGTGATCATTTAGCTCCCAAGCATTTGATCTTCTTCATCTTTCAATCATTTCAAAAAGATTTGCAGGAAACACCAGTGGTTAAGATTCTGAAATGATTCAACGACGCACTAAGGCACTGAGTTTTTTCCCCACGTAGGCTTGCTGACGATGTTCCTGCATCAAGAAGGAAGGAGGCATTAGACCCTATCACCCCTTAATGACAAATTCTTAAACTCCTAGCATGGATTAAAGTTTGGAAAACTTCCTAAACTCCTATCAACATCAAATTTAAAAGAACCAATATTATTGAAGATGAGGATGTCAACCATAAGGATAAATAGTTTTGGAGGGAAAGAAAAAGAACTACTTTTTATTGTCTTTTCAACTTATCTCCTTATAGGTTTACTCAAAGTTCAAGTGTAGGCACTCATTTAATGCTGAATTAAATTATGAATCCAACGAGCACCCACTATACATACTTTTTATGGACCCACAGTTAGAAAAACTAGAAATACATGAAAAAAAATGTGTTTCTTTCCCAGAAATACATGAAAAAAATGTGTTTATTTCCAAGAAATACATGAAAAAAACATGTTTCTATGCAAAATAAATACATTTTTTCATGTATTTCCTATTTATCTCACCGTGTGTCTATAAAAAATTTGTAGAGTGGGTGCTCATTAGATGTGGAATTTAATTCCACATACAACAAGTGTCTACACTTAAAATTTGAGTAAACCTATAAGGCAATAAGTCAAAAATATGATTAAAAAAGTAACTTTATTTCTTTCTGTTAGAAAATTCATAGCTTTTATTTTATTATTTTCCTTAGGATTCCCATGTTATACCTCGAAATTTCTCTATTAATGATCTAAATGAGTTTTGAAATGTTGATAAAAATAATATATAATATAGTTATACCTGAAAAGTTCTCTATCAAACATGTCTTACCGCGAAAGTTGGAAATCACAAATAACATAATCAACAACAACAACAAACATGAACACTGATATAAGTTACAACCTTTACCTCAAGTCACACCCACATGCCATACCCATGACCATCCCACCAACACCAATGACCTCGTATCCCCTAATCCACTTGACCTCATTGGTTAGGTGTGCATGGGGTGCACACATCTTGACCCATCTACGACCTGATAGTCTATGCCATCATCTAGCATGACTATCTCCCTTCCCTAACTCCAATCATGGAGGAAATCCCTCTTATAGTCCTTCCTATTATGTTTAACCTATAGGGACCACAACTAGAGTCTATACTTCCCTCCCACCTTGTCTTGTACAACTATACTAAAATCCCATCTTCCACCTTAGAGCCCCACCACTCATTTTCTATGCAATGCCTTGTTCACCCTCCCCGGATAGTGCTCCTACCATATTCACTATAGAATCTCCTTTATTTAGTTGCATCATCCTCTTACTTGAAGAAATCGTTGTTTCCACCCCTATGCCAAGTTCCCTACTTACAACTCCCAACACCTCAACAACCTTTGTAAATACCTTCAAAACAATGACCATGGAACAAGCATAGCCATGTGCCAAGAAATTCCAAAGGTTCCTAGTCCATGTATCCTATAATTTCTAGAATAGAAGATTTACAAGGAGATACACCAAGTTTCTAGAGTATTAGAGTCATTTTATGTCATGAAGAGTTTGAAGATGTGGTAGTGGATTATTTTTAAGAATCTTTATGAAAGATGAAGCGACGATTGAGATATGATATGCCAAGACATAATATCTAGTTTAGGATTTTCAAAGACCAAATGGAGAGTGTAGTCTTAAATACACATCTATAAATTTAAGTCATAGATGGGGCTCAACGAAGCACTATGCTAGAGCCAAGCACAAGAAGTTTTGAAAAGGATAGTTATGGCTTCAAAGTGAGAGAGATTTTCCATAGAATAATGAGGAGATTGGAAATTTGGCAGCTTATATGCTCCAGTATGCTAAGACTATGGAAGATCGTCATGAAGTATTTACAAGTAGTAGTGCCTACAGTACCAGACAACCAACTAGAGGTTCAAAGTTTATTCGATACAATGTATGCTTTGTGGTAGAACAATGCAAAACTTTTTTAAACCAATGCTTATTATTTCTTATCGTGACAGTGCTAGCTACCTACATCACTTGTTCATCTTTCTAGGATAGAGGCAGAGTTAGAGACTTCCAACACATCGCATAAAATAATGCTCTATCAATGCACCTAGATTGTTGCTTCCCTTCAACACATTCTATGTTCCCTTCAACACATTCTATGCTCTAGTGTATTATGTGTTTCTCTTCAACACATTCTATGCTCTAGTGTATTGCAATAATTTGTATTTGTGTGTATTTGGTTCTAACTTATGGACCCAAATATCACATCCTTGAGTGAATGATCGTATATGAATATATGTGATTACAGAGAAATAAAAAATCGATAATAACACTTATGTTTTGTGAAATATGCTTAGACTGCAATAAGACATTTATCAATTTCCTTACATCCAGTGAGCTATGTGTTAATAATAACATTTATATCATATGAAATATGCTTAGAATTCAACAATATCTTTATCAACTTATTTACATCCAATGAGTTATGTGTCTATAATAACACTTATGTCGTATGCAATATGCTTATACTTCAATAAGATCTTTATCAACTTCTTTACATCCAATGAGCTATGTGTCGATAATAGAACTTATGTCGTATGAAATAGGCTTAGACTTCAATAATATCTTTATCAACTTATTTACATCCAATGAGCTATGTGTCGATAATAACACTTTTGTCATATGCAATATGCTTAGACTTCAATAAGATCTTTATCAAATTCTTTACATCCAATGAGCTATGTCTCATGTATTAGGTTGTTTTCTTTCATTCTTGAATTAGTGCAGTTACTTGGTTATTGTTTTGACTTAGTGTGTAGATTTGTTTAAGAGATTATTTTTATGGTATTGATGTAATCACATATTTAAGTCAATAGTTGTGTGCTAGTATAAGCTAATATCCCTACTATAACCTAGTTTAGTTACCACACAATAACACTTATTTTAAGAATTGGTCTATTCCCCAATATGTATATTGGACACACTCAATTATGTTTGATTATATTATTCTCATTTGAATATGTGTGATTATATGGAAAGCATCTCGACCTCATATTCTGACATGCTTTACTAGATTGAGTAGTGAGAAATTGTTTAATCTCTCTCATTATATAAACTACTCAAAGCGAAAGCTGCAACAATATATTGAGTTAACTTTCATAGATATTCAACACTAATGAGTTATCATTATTATGGTGATGACTTAGAATGCAAAGTAATGACCTCAGATTAAGGCTTATGGTATTCTCTTATATCTATATTAGAGAGATAGTTTTTCCTTTCTTATATGAGCTTTATAAACAAGGCCTAAGAAAGGATATTTTATCTGATATTTATTACGCATCCATGTTGAAGGACCATGAAGGCATGCTCATATGAAGTTGTTTTATCAATGCAAAGTCATATCTCCACATCTATTCTATCACTGACATTACTAGTAAATTGTTATTGATATAGTTTCCCAAAGGGGTTGGATCCAATGGTGAGGAATGAAGAGTTTCTCATCATTGACCTCAATTCTCATGAGGGTGTCCAACCCAAGAGGCTTCCATGTGGGAACCATAAGATAGTGGTTGAACATGTAAGGCTTACATTGTGCTCTTGATGCATAGAAAAGTGGATTAGATCCCCCCCTCTTGTCAAGCTTAATACAAACACAAATCGTTACAACTACAGTCATAATTATTTAGGGGCGAGAAGTGTGAAGGGGGTACTTTATGATCCTAAAGAAAAAGAGGAATTATAGTATGTGTGGGGACCGGGAAAAGAAACCAATAATGAGGTTGAAGTGATAACAATTTATCAAGGCCTAGTTAGTATAAAGTAGAAAGGAATCTGCCAATTGATAGTGGTTAGGGATTCCTCGGTTATATTAAGGTCTCTATCCCATCAATATTCTCTTCAAATTTTCATATCTTCAAGGCTCACCTAGTGGATCCTAATTGGTTCAAAACTTTGTCAATCTAGACTTGTTCCAAGTCTTGTGAAAAGAAAATGGGGAGGTTGATGTTCGAGGAAACCTATTCACTAGGATGGATGAGGGTGAATATAAGGAAAATGAGGGGGATCCATTCCTAATTCCCATCCCTTGATGTGGTTGATCGTTATGCTAATGGTGTCATACATTGACAAATGTCTCATCGTGCAAGTGCATAGGGACATGGAGTTAAGCTCCGTTGTTATTCCTTACTCCTTATCCTCCTTCCTCTCACATGTGTGCTTATGTGTTGTATGATCAATTCATGAGTATGGGTTTATTTCTCTATTTTTTTATCTAATTTTCATTTTCTCCCTCCTTTCACTTGTCTCACACCTTGGGAATGAAATCATGGAAGGTATGGGTGAGGTTTCATCTATCTAGTTTTGGGGAGAAGAATCTATCCCCTCTATGTTCTTAGCCTGCAGTGTGAGGATGATGGAACAATATTGTTGGTCCTTGGGGATTGGTATAGAGGTAAATTTTATGGGTTTTCAATCCATTATACACCCAAGGGAGATTCGCTAATAAACACATACGTTTTTAGTAGAGATTTCTTATTGTCACTTCCATCATAAGTGCTACACCCTTTGTGAGATCTGAGAGGTGCAACGAGGGGTCAAAAGGTTTGAATGAGAGATGGAAAAAACATAATGCAGTGTGATGAATTCCACCATAAGGTGACCAATGAAACAAATAATTCGATGATAGAACTAATTTTGAAAACAAGATTAGAGACAAGTGTGCAGTGGAAACAACAATCGAGCTTCTAGGACTCAAGGAATTGGAGAAAGAGGTAACAACATTTATGTAAATTTAATTTAGGAAGTATCTAGAGCTAGCATCACAGTTGGGTTCTTTGAAGAATTTTGGTTGAAAGAATATCTACCCAATTTGAAGTGGAATCTTTCCCTACAGATGCAACTATGGAGACTCAGGTGGGCCAAAAAATCAAATACCCCCCATGGCATATTTTCTAGTTTTCTTGTTCTAGTTGTTATGTTTTGTTGAGTAGTTTTATTATTATCTCAATATGTATGGAAGTATACCTATCATGACTTCAAAGGTTGAAATAGGAGAGTTAATTATAGTATAATTTTAGAGGATGGACTATGTCTTTTTTCAACAAGCTACAACCAAAATTTATAAATTTTATATTACAATGTTGTCTAGTACAATTGTAGTTTTTTATAATATAAAATGTACCCATTATTGTGAATTTTTTTTCGCCAATGATATAGTTGTAGAAGGTAAAGTATAACCAATTAGAAAAATGCTATATTGTAACAATGTAATAGTTGATTGGTTTGTTGTCAATGAAAATATATAAAAAGAATAAATGAAGGAGATTAAATGGTTCCACGTTGCATTGCATATGATGATTCAAATGGCATGTTACTTGTGTAAAGTGGGAGGTCTTAATTATTCTTTAAATGTGGGCTTAAAGCATATATTTTATTGATATCATGCCAAGTTGGCATGTGTATACTTATTCCACAAATGGTACTTGCTTCTAGACACATATTACTACTTTTGTGTGGGGACAGTCAAGACTACATTCAATTGATTTTATATAGCACATTGATTATGTTGTCACTTAGTTTATGTTTGTGAATACTTATTTTATGTTATTTCGGGATCTTCTTGTAGAGTCTATTGGCAGGACGACACCTGCCACTACATAGGGATATTTTATTTCATTATTTGAATTACTAATGATAGATTATTATGTGAAATAGTTGAGTTTGGATATTAATATCTCTTATCCATATGTGTGTCTTTGGACATGGGTTCCAATTAAGAGGGTGGAAAATATAAATATATGTGATCAAAATCTTATTGAAAAAAGTATAGAGGGTGGAAAATATGAATATTATAATCCTTATCATTGCAGTAGATCATAGTCTCAATCTCTAGTATTCCAAACAACCTTTAACCAACTTGAGTTGTGAATATCATGGAGGACTCCAATTTTACAAATATTTGATGTAACAATGGCTAGCAACAGGGAACTAGCTTTGATCTAGTGGTATCCAGTAAGGGGTGACATATTTCTAGTGGTATCCAGTAAGGGGTGACATATTTTAGTGGAAGCGTCTTTTTGTGTGTTGTTTAAGCATTGGGAAACAATTTTATGCTTGGAATTCTATGTAGAGGGTTAGGTAAATCATGACCTTGAAGGGTTGAGAAATGACCTATCAAGTTGAAAGGGTTAAATGGGTTAATATATGGTGTTTGTGAACTTGAAGGGTTTTGAATGATGATTTTTATTTACTATCAAGGTGGGCACTTGGAAATTATGATACTTCACTAGAACTCTAATGTAGTTGAGTTGCAATTACGAAGGGTTGATCTCTAAGGTACAAGAGCTTATAAGAGGGGCTAAGATCTCTAACATACTCACTATCTCCACAAGTTCCTTAAGCCATAACATACTTGAGATTCCTATTGGTTCCTTAATCCATAACATACATGGATTACCAACTTCTTTAGAAATATATGAGACTAATAAGGGTGTGAATTTGTTACAAAAACACTACATTAAAAGGTAAGTATTGCCAAATTTTCTAAATACTTTTATTTTATTCTTCTATGTACATGATGAATAGGATTTGTTATCATTCTTAAGTGATTACATTTAAATTTCATGGATATTTTCTATTACAAAAATCTCACTACATGTGAAATTTTGTTGGAGAGTTGAGAACAACATTGTGATGCCAAAGGAAGGATACCATTCGTTGATTTGATTGGGGATAACATGGAGAATATTAGTTAAGTTGATGATGACCATGTTTATCTTTGGGACCACCAAGGTGGTGTGCAATTGTAGAAATAATTTGAATAGCAATGTAATGCTCAATATGGTTACAATAGATGTATAAGGAGTCCATAATGAGACCAATTTTATTTGTAAAGAAGAGGGGATATAATTAACCAAATTTATGTCCCTATTAAGCAATAGATACAAGTCAAAATATTATTATATCTTATGATCTATTTGAATAGTTGGAATCCCAACTGCAAAAGCCCCATTAGTTGAGAAGTTATAATTTGATCATGTCTTTCAACGTATAAAGTATAAATGAAATGTGATGCAACGCTTTAGTAATAGGGAGGAAAGACCACATGCATAATACAAAAATAATAGTTATTCTATTTCTCCAAGAAGAGAAAGAATAGGGGCCATGTGTGGTACACAAAATATATCTAATGGGAAATTCCTTATCTAGGATCATTGGACTTCCTATAAATTACCATAAGAAGGAATAAAGTACTATCTTGCATTCATACATTTCTTCTCACATAATTTGTCACATTCGATACATATCTTATGTCACTCATTCCTTCTATTCCATACATCCATATTGAAAATTTTGATAAACTTGTGCAAGAAAATCAATACCAACATAATCTAAAAGGTAAGAATAACAATGAAACATTCATACAATGTACACAAGATTTACCCTGGAAACCCTTAACCGAGAAAACTAGAGTAACTAAGAGCCACACCTCTCTCCATCTCATTGTATTAACTTCATTGTCCACAATACAATATTTAAGTATTCCATGGCATCTGAAACCCTAATTCATTGACCTAGATTATGTTACAAACCTAATTCCTTAACTGGAATTAGTTTATAATGGGTTGAAAAAACATTGGCCGAAAAAGTACAAAACAAACCCAAAATTTTATTTTGTACCTACAAAGAGTACAACACATGTCCAACATTCTCCCACTTGTTGCATTCTTTACAAAAAAGGTTTTGGATGCAAGGAATTCATATAATTAGCTACTAAGAGCAGTTATGCCCATCGATTTTCTACATCAAGAAATCTTCTCAGTACTAACAAACTATGTTAACGAGTTTACAACATTTTTCAAGGTATTAACCTTCTCCAACAAGACTTTAATGTGTTCAACCATATCTCTAGAAAAATGGTATTGTACGTTGGTATTATTTGTCTTGTAATTATAAGTAGGATTCTTTGCCAAAAAAATTGCACTTGAGCTATCACAACCTATTATCACTACTTTTTGAACAAAAATAATACTTGAACACAATCTTTGCACCATACAACTTCCTTAATTCCATGAGTGGTTGCTATGTACTCAACATTTGTAGTTGACAATGCAAGTAATTCCTCTTGCTTATCCAACTGATTGCTCCACCAAATAGGTTAAAGGAATAACCACTTGTAGAGATTTTGTAGTCAATATATTTGACCCACTCTACATCAACACATCCATGTGTGTGTGTGTGTGTGTGTGTGTGAGGTCCAATTCTTCCTTGGTAGTAGATTTCTTAATATTAAGTGCCACACATGTTGGATTACTGAGAGGGGGGATGAATCAGTAATAGAGAAATTTAATCATTTTTAACCATATAATCCAAGTTTTATATCAATGTAGCATTATCATCCAATAACTGCAGAGTAAATAAGCAATGAACAATCATACACCACAATACACCAATGTTTTGCATGGAAACCCAAAGCGAGAGAAAACCATGGAATGTTTTTTCTTATATGTCTTGAAGAATTACATTCATTGGAAGCACCAAATTCCTTTGTTTTCCAGCTGCAACTGGAAGGAGGCTCCAACCCCCTAGTTTCTTAGGCTACAACCTGAGGGAAGCTCCAACTCCCCAATTCTCTAGCTACAACCAAAAGGAGGCTACAACCCCCTATGTTCTCTAGCTACAACCAGAAGGTGGCTACAACCACCTGTCCTTGCCCCATCCAACCGCCCTGACGTATAAGTAGGATGATGTAACCACTATCACACTATCACTTTGAGATATATTGTTGTAAACCTATACCAATAAACCTGCACCAAACAACCTGTACCAATAAACCTGAACCATGTATCAACCTGTACCTCAACCTGTAATCAACCTGTACTATTAACAAGTGCATCAACCATACACCAACCTATACCAAACAGCCTGTAATCAACATGTACCATAAACAAGTGCATCCAACCATGTACCAAGTATGTACCAGTCATGTATCAACTACTCATCAACTATGACTCATCAAGGTGTACCAACATCATCAACTATACACCTCATGTATGTGTCAACTCATCGACTACTTGTCTCAACCATGTACCCAACATGTACCTCAACCAAAATCCCTCATCAATTTCATCATCCAAATATGATTTGTAACTCTGTATTAGACCTGGTGTATATGATCACATACCTACAAACCTTCCTTAACTTTAACAACAAGAGACTATCATTTTCATCAAACTTTTCTTTAGTCTCACATGACAATTTTTGGATTAGTCAACAACCCTAACTTGAAATAATCATAACTTTGTACCTGTAATGAATAAAGATCTGAAAATAGTACACAATGTTATTTAGTGTGTTTTATACAATTCCTTCCGGAATCACTACTTGGAACCTCTAAGAAAAGGAGTTATAGAAAAAATGGCATACCTTGTTGAATTATGGCTTATTCTAGAGAGAAAACTTGCAGAGCCTGCCCCACATGGAATATTTGTTGTATGGATCTAAAAAATTTATAAAGAATACTATAGACTCTACTCTAACCGACACATTTTTTCTTACTTAATTTGGATCTTTTATGAAGAATTTGTGACGTTTTTACCCGAAACACTTGTTTTAGACTAGTTTCAAGACTAGCCACAAACCCTGTTTTCCATAGAGTGTAAATCTAAAAATACAACGACCCACAAGCTGAAATTCGTACCACAACTACTTGGATATGTTTTCTCAATGGCCTATCAATTTCACAATTTGAATGATTCTAGAAAAAAGGTTATTGCGAAAATGGTGAGATGACCTGTAAATAACATACCTTAGAAAGCATCATCAAAAGAATTTATCCTCCCTTGAATTTTGACCTTCTTTACTTCACCTTCTTTCTGAAATTTGGCTTAGAAATCCTTTGGTTACCCCAGTCACCTGTAGATATTCAATATTCTCAAGTGTGATATAAAATGAGAGAGCCTTGCCTCTTATTTATACTTTCATGTAGCTTCCTCAAGGGGTTACCTTTTAACCATCTTAACCCTCTTTCCTTATTTTAGGGTTAACCAACTTCTAACCACTTGTCCAATTAGTAATTTATCCATTAAATTTATTATTTAAATAATTTATTTTGTATCCACTTTCAATTATAGTACACTCATCACTTCACTTTATTATTTACCTTCTAAAAATCTCTTAAACCACTTTGACTACTTAGACCTTTTGGGGCTTCTAGATGACTCATGAGGGTTCTCCAACTTCACATGGGCATAACTCTCTAATCGTGAGGAGTTATGTGACATCAATGACAAGCAACCTTAATAAAGAATCTCCCCCTTTGGAATTGATGGCAACACTCTGATGCAATACTGAAATCATGTCATGCAATACTGAAGTTATATCTCTCATGCTCCCCCTGGAACCATGCCTCTGTCCTCTGCATATGATAAATCTCTCCCCCTTTGTCATCAATGGAAAATGTATTTTTCCATTCAGGGTTGCTCCCCCTAACTAAATTTTCCTCTTTATGGTGCTTCCTCGTGTACATCTAAGACATATAAGATAAGCATTCAAAAGCATTCATTTTGGAGTATAAATAACTATGAGTCTCTGGCAAAGATACTCAAAGGCTTCCCGTGGAAGTGGTTTTCTAAAGATGTCTGCCACTTGTTATTTTGTGCCCACATACTCAACTGTGATGTTATTTTCTGCAACCTGTTCCCATAGAAAGTGACACTTGATTGGAATGTGCTTCATCTTGGAGTGCATCACCAGGTTCTTTGAGATATTGATGGCGCTTGTATTATCACAATAGATTGGAGTGGGCTCATCATACTCAACCTGTATATCTGTCAGAGTTTGATTCATCCAAAGAACCTGTGTACAACATGTTGTTGTTGCAATATACTCTGCCTCGGCTATAGATAAATATATTGATGATTGTTTCTTTCTTAGCCATGATACTAAACACTCACCCAAGTAGAACGATGCTCCACTAGTGCTTCGTCGGTCATCAATACAACCTACCCAATCTACATCTGTGTAGGCAATAAGTGATATATCCTTTCCTTTTGGATACCATAATCCAAACTCTTTTGTTCCTTTGAGATATTTGAAAATTCTTTTCACTGCTAATACATGTGATTCCTTTGGTGCTGCTTGAAATCATGCCACCTGTCCAACTGCCTGCACTACATTTGGTATGGATGTTGTCACATATAGTAGGCTACCAATCATTGATCTATATTACCTTTGATATGTAGACTTTGAATCATCATCTTTGCTCAACTTTCAACTGGTTTGCATAGGAGTGATATCTGGTTTGCAATATTCCATTCCGAACCTGTTTATCATTTCTCTGATATACTTGGTTTGATAAACAAAAATTCCTTGGATGCTTTGACGTATCTGAAGTCCCAGAAAGAAGGATAGTTCTCCAAGTAATGACATTTCAAATTCATTCTGCATATCCTTTGCAAATTTCTAGCTTAACCTGTCATCATCACTACCAAAAATAATATCATCAACATAAACTTCAATTAATAAAATACTATCTTGACTTACCTTGATGTAGAAGTTGTTGTCTGCACTTCCTTTTCTGAACCCTGCCTACTATATATAGTTATCCAGTCTTGAGTACCATGCTCTAGGAGCCTGTTTTAGACCATACAAGGCCTTATTTAATTTACACACATAATCTATGTTCGCTGACAACTGAAATCCTTCTGGTTGTTCAATGTAGACTTCTTCTTCAAGTTCTCCATTCAGAAAAGTTGATTTTACGTCCATCTGATACACTTTAATATTTTTGGAGCATGCATAAGCTAAAAGCAATCAGATTACTTCCATTCTGGCAACTGGGGAAAATGTCTCTTCAAAGTCGTTTCCTTCAACATGTGCATATCCTTTACATACCAATCTAGATTTGTTCCTTGTAACCTGTGCAACTTCATTCAATTTATTCCTATATACGCACTTTGTGTCGATCACATTCTTATCCTTTGGTCTTGGAACCAATTCCCAAGTGTCATTTTTCTTTATTTGATCCAATTCTTCATCCATGGACTTATTCCAAAATTCATCCTTGTTGGCCTCTCCAAAATAGGTTGGTTTAGTCATAGATGAGAGTGTTAGGTGTGTTTGTTATGGTGAACAGATTCTTCTTCTAGTCTCAACTCATGCATATTTGTTTCCGATAATCTAATCTGAAGGATGATTCTTCTGTACTTGTCTGCTAGGTGTCTTTGGAGGCACTTATTAAACTTTCTCTTCTTCTTTTTTCGGATCCTCTTCATCTTCCCCTTCTACTTCTTTTTCATCTTCTGTTTCTTGTTCGTAAAGTTGTTCCATTGATTCATTTTCTTCTTCCTTTAATTCTTGTCTACCTATTTCATCAATTGTTACGTTGATTCTTTCCACAACTTTGTTCAATCTCAGGTTGTAACACTTGTATGCTTTCCTTGTACTTGAGTAACCAACAACTACTCATTTTTCCACACGAGAGTCAGACTTTCCCATTCTTCCATATTATATTTTGATGTAGCATTTTCTTCCAACAACTCTGAAGTTCTTCACATTTGTTGATCTTCCTTTACATAGCTCGTAGGGATTTTTGTTAGTGTTGTTTATGAGCATTACTATGTTTTGAATGTGAACTATTGTATGCACTGCCTGTGTCCAAAAAATATCTGTCAATTTGGAATCCATTAGCATTGTTCGAGCCATTTCCTATATTGTCCTGTTCTTTCTTTCAACAACTCCATCTTGTTGAGGTTTCCTAGCAACGAAGAATTGCCTTTTTATTCCATGACTACTTGTTGGCACAGGGGCAGACCCAGGGTTCAACGCACCAAAAAAACCCTAACTATCGACCCTTTCAGCAACACCTGCGAAGTAGGCGAAGTCTCACCCGAGGTAGAGATAGGGGGGTTATAGGACTCAAGTGTCTGTAACCAAGCTGGGACATAGATCTGTGATTACAACACTTCACAGGGTGCTTAAGAACAACTTATACTAATTCATTAGCTTTATTCACATCACATATCAAACCCTACGTATAGATCGATGCAGTAATAATGACAAAATACACTTCACACTTAGCATCATACGTCAGATCTAACACATTCATCATGTACAAAGCATTACAAATTCATAGATATATCTATCATTCGTAAAATTCAATGGACTAAACAGAGCTACATCATAAACATTATAGCACAAAGAAAACCATCAACACAGGATTTACGTGGTTCACCCCAGTGTGGGGCTACGTCCACCAACTGCTTCTTCTTCTTTATTAGGCTTAAACATCTTACATTCATCTGCTCATGTGCACTAAGCCACAGATCCAAGCTTCGCATTGGACAGGTGATTAGGGCACTGTGCACCAGATCCACCTTCCCAAAATCAGGTCAAGGCACAAAGCCAACTCCTCTATAAAAAACAGAGTCTCACGTACACGGTGTGTTGCACTAAGAAACCCAAGACTACTTGCACTTACCTAGTCCCCCCTTACTACATTACATTCTTTCTTATTTATACATTTACATTTCTTACAAAAAGGCTTAATAATGGGTAAACCCATGGGCCGACATCCCATAACCCATTACAAAACCCTAAGAACCCCATGTTGGGTCCACAAAGCCCACAAAACAAGTGATATCAACGATCTCAACTCCGCTTGGGTGCTCCTTCCTCAATTATTGTGTTAAAGTCCCCAAAGTGCTCAAACTTGACCAATGTTTCCTCAAAACTTGGTCAAGGGCCAACAGGCCCCCAACACTCACCTATGACTCATATCGAGTCAATCAGAACTAGGCATTATCGCTTCGAAGGCCTCAAGCTTAGCTCAAGTTACCTCAACTTATTGCTTCACCCGAGCCTCCTGCTCAACGAACTCCTAGATCATCTACGCTTTAACATGCCATTCCAGGCATTGTTCCATTGCCACAACCACTTGGTCCAGTTGTGAACCTTGTCCTTTGATCTCATCAAATACCATGCATGCTTCCTCCTGCATCGGTTGTAGCTTCTGTGTGACTTCCATTACTTTTCTTTGGATGGCAGTAATTTGTTGCTAGACCGCGCATTGTTCTTGTGATCTCTTCATTCTCTCGACTACAGTGAGCGACTTCATCTGCACTTGTACTGTCATTTCCTTCCATTGCACCTCCTAGAGGTGGGCTTCCAACTTCCTAAGCTCTGGGTCTTCCATGAGGTGTTCGTAGGTTTGTGCACTTATGTGGCTTAGCTTCTTTTGTTCTGAGGCGAGGAATTTGATCCTTTCCACTATGCTCTTAGCAGCTTCCTCCTTATGGTCGCGTACTCCCTGTGGAGTGCTTGGTACTGCTTGGATCTCCAACTCCATTACCCTTGCTTGAAGTTGTTGGATGGCCTCAACGAGCTTCATCACTTGAGCCTCAACATCCTCATGTTCCTCCTATGCCACGCCTGGCACAAAGCAAAGTGATATTCCCACCACTTCTCTGACTGTGGTATGTTCTGCGAGTATTTGGTCCTTTTCCCTCTGTATCTTTGCTATGTCTTCCTTGAGCATTGCCCATAACTCATCCCTCTCATTCTCATAAGCGGTTGCGCAATACCACACAACTCGTAGTATCTCCAAGATCTCCTCTCTTTCTTTGTTTAGGGTTTCTAAAGATTTTTCCTTCTCCTCTTGGAATCTCTGAATTCAATCCTTTGTCGCATCTGCAAGTCTTCGAAGTTGGGCTGGCTCATCCCCCAAATCTGCAGTCTCTGATGAGGAAGGTGCAGTAGATACTGCGTGGACCGAGCGAATCGCTTCATGTATCTCCTTCAGCTCCTTCTCGACCTTCTCGTACAGATCTTCCTGCTTTTCTCCATATCTCTGTAAGAGGTCTTTAGACACGTCCTCCATCGCTCCGCGGACTAGACCAATATCATCCTCTATAAGCATAGCTTCTAGATGGGGTTTACTGGCGCGAGTCTTCCTTCTTGTTGAGGGTTTCTATGGAGAAACCTTCCTTTTCTTTGGTCTTTTTGTCTGGGTAGGAGGATCCTTCGGCGGTGTAGCTTCACCTTCCCCTTGTTTTTCTCCTTCTTCCCCCCCTACTTCTTGATTTACTTCGTCTCCTCCTGCTCTTGTGGGAAAACTAGATCCATTTTACTCTGAGGTGCTATCCTCCTCATCAGTTTCTATATTTTGGACTTCCTCCTTTTTCTTCTTCTTCTTCACGCTGGTTTGTCCGACATGCTCAAACTGGGTGACCAAGGGGCTTCCGCTGATGTCAGGGTATGAGAGTTCTGCATCATTAAATGGTACAAGGAACTCTGTCGGCCACTCCTTCGTGATCTGTTCCATGTCTTCATCGATCAGCTTGTAATAGGATTGTATTTATTCCTTACTCTCATATCTACATGCAGTGATATAAATAAAGTGCAGATCTATGTAGAATTTAGCTAGTGGTCTGTACTGGTGTAGAGTGCATAGAGTCATCCATGGGAACGAATCAATGGAAACCTCCAGTTGCTGATAGTAGGTGTGGAACACTACATTCGACTGCCATTTCCTCAACATATCATTCGTATACCATAAGGTCGAGAAACTTGCAGCCAAGAGCTCCAAAGGTTCAATCTCTAGGAAGGCAACTCCTTCCGACATTTTTCAAGTGACAAATGCAATCAACACGAGCAACCAACTGAAATGGAACTCGTATCCTTGATCCTGCGCTTCACGATAGTATTTCTCGAGCTCGTTGACGAGGTAGCTCACCCAATTCATTTTCATCCCCTTCATGCATTTTCCTGTGAGGTCCACCATGAACCCGATGACCTGCGTGGGGCGGTTCGTTCTAATGAGCTTTCCAACTACAAGTTTCCAAGCGAAGCGCACTACACCATCCTAGATAGACGCTACCTTGTAGCCTCGCTTTCCCTTCTCTACTTCATCGTATGCTTCCTTTATTCATTGTTCCAGGGAGCGATCCAAGGCCTTCCCTAGGTATAACTATTGCGGGTCAGGTCCCTACATGCTTAGTAATGTGATCAAGTGGATCAACGTCGGATCCACAATAATATTCTTATCAAGCCATAGGTATCCTCCATGATAGCATGACAAGAGGAGTTTAATGCAAGCATTAAACTCCTGATGTTAGCCAAAGTGAGGAATCTTCATGACATTCAATATTTTGGACTACGCCAGCTCCTTGATCCACGACTGGGAGACTATGTGAGGCTTCTTCTCAATCATCTTCATCAGGTATCTATGAGGTCCGAGCATGGCGTAGTTCTTTCTATCACTGAGGTTGAAATAATTGTTCTTCAGAGATGGGATCTTTCCAAACTTGTAGTCCCATGGGATGTTGTCGCGATTAACCGCGCCAGCCAAAGGTGCGATATAGTCTGGTAAGATCGATGGGATATGCTTCACATTAGCCAGATCGTCGTGGTGCTTACGTTGCTTCTTAGTCACAGGGTTGACACAGCCCGAGCGACGTCCAGTCGAGGGGGAAGCCTGTAGTCCCCTGGTCAATGACGCCTCTATTCCTTCATACATAACTTTATCAGCCATAAACTTCTTCAACACTTCTTCAATGGATTTCTCTAGCTCAGTGCGCTCGGTCGACATTCTCATTGTTAACAAATAGGCCGGGGTAGGCGAACGAATAGTGGGGTAAAAAATAGATGGCGAGGTTTGATAGCACATATCAACACAAAAAATCACTTCTCTGTTATCTCAGATAATCACGGGTAGCAAAAAGTGGTCCCGACGCAACATCGGATGGGTTAAGTAAGCGAGCGTCGTAACCAATTCCTCCAACAGGTATGACTGCTTCCATTAATGTGAATATGTTTGTTATGGCGGGGTCTCAATGTCCCAAACGTGGTCTATTCACCCATAAATGTGTTTCCTATCCATTTTAAGCATCGTTCTAATGGTCGGGGTGCCTCCAATTGTCATATAGCTTCATCGGGACGAAGTCCCATTCTGCATGGTTCTACTGTTTCGGCGAGGTTCAAATTATGCAAAGTTGTTTCCTACGAAGTCTTCTCTATATCTTCCTGTATCTTTTCCAACTTGTCTTTCTTCTTGCTGAGCCTTCTTCCCTTCCTTTCTGTGATCCGAGTCTCTCTAACTATTTATGGATTTCTCTTTCCATTCTTATTCCTATCTTCCCCTAGCGTAGTAACTTCGTGTTGCTGGGGTGCTCTCAAAATGTTCAAAGTTAATATCTCTTCCCTTGCCACTTCCTGGATGGATATACTTTCTTCTTTCATGGATAGGTCCTTCAAACCTTCTTGTGTTCTTTCAACTTCGATAGCTAATTCTCTTGCCTCTTGTTGTTTCGACTCAACTTCTCATCCTTCTATCAGTTGATCTATCTTTCTAGCTATAAAATCCATTAGTTCTTGATTTTTCTTTTCTGTAGATTCTTCCTTTGCATTCCTTCTAATCTTATTCTTCTCGATCAGAGTATTTCCTAACAAAAGGGGAAAAGGGGCGTTTCTCTCAACAAACCTAATAACTTCAAAATCCTCTTATGTTGATGTTCCATGGATGATAACAAGTACATTAGTAACTCTTCCTCATAGGGTTATCATCTTTCCTTTAAACAAGCCTATCCTTCCCAGTGAAGGTACTATAGTAGGCTATCCCAAAATTTCCCAAGTACTTTCTGTCATAATATTCATTGGTGTTTCCTCATCCAAGACACAGTCTATGTCAAAGTCTCTTACTCTTGTAACTATGCATTGTTTTTCCTTCGTGATTTCTGGTAAACTGACATCTTTGTAATGATTCATTGCTTCTTTTAACTGCACTAACATAGTTTGAGCTTCCTATGATCCTTTTTCTTTTTGATCTTCTAACATGCTCTTATTCTCTTGACTCATGTTCATTCTTTCAACTTTAGCAATCATTCTTGGGCAATCCTCAACCTCATGACCAACAATTTTACAATAAAGACAAATAGGACTTATGCCAGGGCATTCCTTAACAGGATGTCCCGGTCTTCTATAGTTATAACATAGGGTTAATCCTCTCTTCCTCTTGTATGTTCCCCAAATTCTTATGTACTGTGCGCTAGGATCATAGTACTGGACCTGTAATCTAACAAAATTCTTTCTAGGTCCTTGCATCTACTTATTAGTCCAAAAATTCTTTCTATGCATAGGAATAACATATATTTCTCTATTTGTGTCAATTTTCATAAAATCAATTATTTCTTCTAGCTGTGCCCTAGCTTTCAAACTAGGATAGAATCTATCAAACAAACCTAGATTCATATTTTCGAATTAAAAATTTCCACTTATCTTACTCTTAGCAAAGCACAAAGATTTACCTCTTTCACGATTTTACCTCTTTTCTTCAGATCATGTTTCTCTCTTAGCACAAATCTTCATAAGTCAAGTAGAGTACTATGCACTACAACAAAAGATCTACACACAGAGCTTCTTTTTCCTTTACTTTAGTTCCCAACAATCACAGTTTCAGGTCCCGACAAAAGAACCATTTGTTGGCACGGGGGAAGACCCAAGGTTCAACACTTCAATAGGGAACCAACAAAACCCTAACTACCGGCCCTTTCGACAACACCTGCAAAGCAGCAAAGCAGGCGAAGTCTCACCCGAGGTAGAGGCAAGGGGGTTACAACACTCAAGTTTCTGTAACCAAGATGGGACACAGATTTGTGATTACAACACTTCGTAGGGTACTTAGGAATAGCTTATACTAATTCATTAGATTTATTCACATCACAGATCAAACTCTAAGTACAGATCGACGCAATAATAATGACAAAATAGACTTCGTACTTAGCATCATACATCAGATCTAACACATTCACCATGTATAAAGCATTAAACATTCATAGATCTATCTATCATTCGTAACATTCAATGTACTAATAAGATCCACAACATAAACATTATAGCAAAAAACAAACCATCAACATAGGATATACGTGGTTCACCCCAGTGTGGGGCTATTTCCACCAACTGCTTCTTCTTATTTATTAGGCTTCAATCTCTTACATTCATCTACTCTTGTGCACTAAGCCACAGAGCCAAGATTCGCACCAGACAGGTGAACTGTGCATTGCGCACCAGATCCACCTTCCCAAAATTAGGTGAAGTCATAGAGCCAACTCCTCTATCAAACACATAGTCTCATGTACACGGTTTGTTGCATTAAGCAACCCAAGACTACTTGCACTTAGCTAGTCCCCCTTTAGTACATTACATTATTTTTTATTTATACTTTCACATTTCTTACAAAAAGGACTAATCATGGGTAAACCCATGGGCCGACATCCCATAACCCATTACAAAACCCTAATAACCCCATGTTGGGTCCACAAAGACCACAAAACAAGTGAGATCCATGATCTCAGCTCCTCCTGGGCTCTCCTTCCTCGATTACTGCGTTGAAGTCCCAAAAGTGGTCAAACCTAACCAATGTTTCCTCAAAACTTGGTCGAGGGCCAACACTACTGCAGTAATCCATAAATTCCTTTGAAGTGAACTCTCCTCCATTATCATATCTCAAGCATTTGATTTTTGAATCCATTTCATTTTCAACCATTTCCTTGTAGATCTTGAAGTTTTCAAAAGCTTATGACTTATTCTTGAGAAATCAAACTGCAGTCATTCTTGTATAATCATCAACTAATAACATAAATTATTTCCCAGATTTTAAACCCTTTGTTGTAGTTGGTCCAACTAGATCAGTATGCAAAATTCCAGTGGTCTTGTTGTTGAATATTCCTTTGATTTGAACCTGGTCTTTGTTTTCTTTCCTTGTTGACAATGCTTGCATAAAGTGTTCGTTGGTTTCGTGATCTGGGACATTTCTCTGACTGCTTCTCTTTTGCTGACTTTGAAAAGGTTATCAAAATGTATGTGACCCATTCTTCTGTGTTATAATCAACTTTCATCTTCCTTTCCTAGACAACACTTTTCATTTCCAATTTCACTTAACACATATATGTTACTTGAAGTTCTCGCAGTTGTAGCAATCAATTTTCATGAACCTTATTTTATTATATCACACTTTTGTGAATCAAAAGTAAATTTATGACCTTGGTCACACATTTGACTCACACTTAGAAGATTATGTTTCATATCTTCTACTAGTAGAACATTTTCTGCTTTTGTATTCTTGTTCCCAATTTTGACTGTGCCTTTTCCAATTATTTTAGCTAAATTATCATTTCCGAAGAAGACTGGTCCATCTCTTTCTATTCTTAATGTAAGAAACCTATCTCTATCACCTATCATGTGTTTTGAACAACCACTGTCAACATACCAACCATGTTTCTTCTGCTTAGCTTGTAGAGAAATTTTTAATTCTTCATTGTTGTATTGATTCTTTTTTCTTATCCATGTCCTTTTCTGAGGTTCTTGTATGTGATTGTTGTTGTTATGTTGTGGTTCTCTAGGAGGGATTGTCATTCTGCAATATTTGGCCATGTTTCCAAAGTTGTTACACTTGTAGCATTCCACTTCAGTGCTTAATGATTCAAACATGTTGTAACTTCTTCTCTGTGTTTCACTAGGCCTTCTCAGATAACCCTTTTGTGTATGAATTTCAAAGTTGTTTATGTTCATGTTGTTAGCTCTGCAATTCACAGCTTTATGTCCAAAATTATTAAGAGCATAAAATAAACCAAAAAAGATAGTTTGATATCTGGGAGTTGAAGATATTATGAAAGGAGGTTCTCTTATGAATCCTTCTTCTTCCTGAGATCTATGTGTTTCTGTTGGTCGTTGATTCTGAAATTTGAATCTTCTCGGTGGAGTGTCCCTGTAATTTTCTCTATCGAACTTCCTGTTCCCTTTGATTGTTTCTGCATAGTTTTGTATATGTTTCTTATTCTGTTTTTTTGGAGCTTGATCCATTTTCTGTCTGATTGTATCCAAGTCCGGACTTGTCATGCGTCTTTGACTGCTGATAATGTCATTCAAAAATTTTGAGTTGTTCTGCATATTTTTCTTTTGAATATCCTTTCTTAATGTGACAATCTCTACTTCCAAATTTTCAATGATCATGTCTCTTACTTCTAGTTGTTCTTTGAGTGCTTCTTCAATTCTTTTATCTTCTTCAATTTGAACCTTCAAATTTGTTATCATTTGTTCTAATTTCTGAGTGTCTTCTTTCTTGTCTAGTTCGGCTTGTAGCTTCTTGTTTTTCCTCTTTTCTCTTCTAATAAATTCTATGGCACTCAACAATTCCTCTCGGTAGTCAACTTCTGCCTCTTCAATTTCTCCTTCAACTTCTTCATATTCTTCTTCGAAGTATTCTTTATCAGAGTCTTCTACTACCATGAATATAACTCTTTATGTCTCACTGTCACTGACTTCATCTTCATTTGATGATGAGACGTCTTCTTTGGTGCATAAGATCTTCTTGAAAACTTTCTTTGTGGTTCTTTTGCCTTTATATGTTTGTTTCTTTTTTGAGTAACCTTCATCATTTCTCTTTTTCTTATGAGGAGATTTGTTAACAAAATGACCAATACCATCACAATTAAAACAAATTAAAGGAATCTTACCTCTATACTTTCTGTCGGTTCCCTTGTTGAGTATTTTGACAAAGTTGGCCACTTCTTCATCATCTTCCGAGACGTTACTATTTCTACTATGTTCTTTTTTTTGTTGCTTTCCCTTCTGCTTTGATCTTTTGGATGCTTTGAAGGCTACTGATTTTACATATAGATTTTCCTATTCAGTTCTCATTTCATATGTTGTGAATATTCCATGTATTTTGTCCATTCTTATTGAGTTTAGATCTTCTCTTTCTTCTAGTGCTGATATCGTAGGGTCAAATCTCATAGGAAGAGATCTTAGTACCTTTTGAACAATTACAGATTCTTTAATTTATTCTCCCAATCCCATGATTGCATTTATTGTTTCATCAAATTGTAAGAAGTAAGATGCAATATTCTCATATTCCTTCATCTTTAGTTGTTCAAACTGACCTCTATAAGTTTGAAGCTTTGTTGCTTTGAATTTTGAATCTCCTTCATAAATATTTCGAAGTTTGTCCCAAATCTCTTTAGCGGATTTACAATGTGCAACTTTGGTGAATATTGTTTCACCAAGACCATTCAGAAGAGAATTTGTGTCTTTGTAATTATTCTGACCGAGTTTCACTACTTTGTTATTTGTTGGTATAACTGTTGGTACTATGTATCCATCTACAATTGATTGCCAAATTTCAAATCCATGTGCCTGTATATATGTCTTCATCCTTATGCTCCAAAATGCATACTTTTGTCCATCAAACTGTGGTATTCCATTTTTATACAAGTTTTTTCTCTC
>JASDQU010946854.1:22290-45625 GCA_032191745.1 Picea mariana | reverse complement strand
CTTTGTACTTGTAATGTATAAAGATTTGAAACTGATACACAATGTTCTTCAGTGTGTTTTATACATTTCGTCTAGGTGTCACTACTTGGAACCTCTCAGAAAAGGAGTTATAACAAAAATGACATACCTTTCTGAATGCTCGCTTATTCTAGAGAGCGACCTTGTAGAGCGTGCCCCACATGGAATATTGGTTGAATTGATTTCAAAATATGAAAAAACATACTACATACTGTACCCTAACCAACACATTTGGTTTCATGGAATTCGGATATGTTATGAATAATTTATGACATTTGTACTCGAAACACCTGTTTTTGACTAGTTTCAGGACTAGCCACAAACCCTATTTTCCACAGAGTGTAACTCCAAAAATACAATGACCCACAAGATGAATTTAATACCATAGATACTTGGATATGTTTTCTCAATGGAATATCAATTTCATGGTCTGAATCATTATATAAAAAATGTTATAGTGAAAAAGGTGAGATGACCTGTAAATACCATACCTTAGAAAGCACCATCAAAAGAATTTATCCTTCCTTGCATTTCAACCTTATTTTCTTCACCTTCGCTCATAATTTCGTCTTGGATATCCTTGGTTACCTAAGACACTTATAGATATTCAATATTCTCAAGTGTGATTAAAATGAGAGAGCCTTGCCTCTTATTTATACTCTTCAAGTAGCTTTCTTAAAAACATCTTCTAGGTCACTTGGCCCCACTTTGCTTATTTTAGGGTTAACCCACTTCTAATTTCTCCATTAAATTTATTATTGAAATAATTTATTTTTGTTTTCAATTTGAATTATAATACACTCATTACTTCACTTTATTATTTACCTTTTAAAATCTTTTAAACCACTTTGACTACTTTGACCTTTTGGGGCTTCTAGATGACATATGAGGGTCCTCCAACTTCGTAAAACCATAACTCTCAAACCGTGAGGAGTTATGTGACGTTCCACATACCACTAGAAACAAAATGACATGTACTATCCATATAGGATAGTTTACCTAACAAATTCATTGTCCTTCATTTCATTATTCCATAATTAAGCATGGGTTTTCTTACTCCGCAAAGCGTCTTCCCATGAGTGATTTAACCATAAGGGGACCACTTTGGATTTCATCCATATTTACTTATTATCAACCATGAAAAGACAATAATGAGTCATCTTTACATCAAACAATCTTGGGTCCATTAACCAAACGTTTGTGCTGTGGGGCTTTCTTCAAGGGTTGACATCAATGAAAACCAACCTTAATCAACAATTACAATCCCCTCCCCCTTAACATCTTCCTCGATGTTCTACCTACACCCTATGTGCTTTGTATGTACATAAGTAAACAAAAATGGGTATTCATGTTTCATGGCATCCTCCATTTCCCATGTATCTTCATCTAGACCAAAGTGTTTCCACTGCACCTTGACTTGTGCAATGGTTATGTTCCTAACTGGGGTTTCCTTCTTGTCTATTATGCATTGTGGTTCTGGCAGGAATTCTCGCTCTGGTTCCACATGAATAATAGACCAACCAATTATATGATTAGAATCATGTACCTTTTTCTTCAGTAATGAAACATGGAAAACATTATGTTCCTTCACTGTGGGAGGAAGTGCTAGCCTATATGCTACATGCCCCACTCTATCCAAAATTTGAAAGGGTCCACAATACCGAGGTGCCAACTTGGCACTGGCTCCCATTCTCAAGGATATTTTCCTAGGTCTAACTCAGAGATACACATGATCCCCTATTTTGAACTCTCTAGGAGTCATTTTTCCGCCAGCATAGATTTTCTGTCTATCTTGAGCCACTTTCAGGTTTTGTTTTATCCGAATTACTTGTTCCATATGTTTCAACATGTCTGGCCTGATTGCAATTCTATCTACTGGGTTATCCTAGTTGATTGAAATTTTGCACTATCTACCATAGAGGGTCTCAAAATGGCTCATCTTCAATGATTCTTGATAGCCATTGCTGTAGGAAAATTCTACCAATGGTAGGTAGTTTTCCCACTTCTTAGGCTAATGCATTACAAACATCCTTAACATGTCCTCTAATACTTGGCTTACCCTCTTTGTCTATCCATTAGTTTGAGGGTGATAGGTTGTACTAAATAGCAATTTAGTTTCAAAACCAACACATAGAGATTTCCAAAAGTTTGAAGTAAATTTCGTATCTCGGTCGGATATGATTTATTTAGGCATGCCATGCAGTCTAAATATTTATTTCATGAAAATACTGACAATATATATTTCCTTGCAAGTTGACTTGACGCGAATGAAGTGAGAAGTCTTCCTCAGTTTTTCCACAACTACCATGATGGAGTCATTCTGTTTGGTTGATTTTGGTAACCCTGTGATGAAATCCATGGAGATGGTTTCTCATTTCCATTATGGAATTGGTAGGGGCTGCAACAAACTTGCTTGATGCCAGTGCTCTGCCTTAATTTGTTGACATTCTAGACATTTGTATAAGTAATTAGATATGTCCTTTTTTAGTCCTATCCAATAAAATAACTTCCTAGTGGTTGTGATCATCTTCTGATAACCAAGATGACCAATATATGGTCTTTTGTGTGTTGAGGAAAAGATATGAAATGATCTTACTCAATCATTTTCAGATTCTGCTTGGCTAAAGAAAAATATACGAGAATATCACCTTGTGTTTATAACCATCAAAATTAATATCCTAACTCACAAGTATTGATTACAAGTGCTTAGGCTAGTCTTTTTATAAATAAAAGCTTGCTGAAAAATTCATTATTTATATGATATTATGAATATAACAGTTGCTGAAAATAAATATAGAGACATAAGTAAAGACACCGAGTCCATAATCAAGACATATGAGACATAAATAAACCCTTTATTTCATTCCAATTTATCAAAGAGTCATTCTCTTTACAAAATTTCGTGAAGAGGTTTTGGACCAAAGTCAAACTTAGACATCCTCAATGAAACATACAAAAGGACCTCTAATAGAAAATAAAAAAACTGAACTCTAAAAGATGGATCATCTTGCCACAGATTGCTGCCCACTCGACTCTGCACAACAGCCTTTGTCAGTCATGAAAACTAATTCACAAACATACAAGTCTACACAGACTATCAAAGATAGATCATCACTTCTGAAAAACAAGTGTATGAATGATGTAATTCAAACCTGAATCTTGCTGTCTACAATAAGACCTTCCTATCATAAAAAATAATTAGTCTTATGATCAATTAAGGAATGAATGAAAACTGAACTATCTCAACAAAACTAAAAGAGAAAACCTTAGTACGCTTCTCCTTCTATGCTCCCCTTTGTTCCTCCCTTTCCCATTGCCTTTAAGCAAATTAGAATTGGTTGAAGTAGCTGAACTACTTCATTAGTTAAGTTAACTAAAAACTCAACCAACTTTTTAGTTAGTGGGAAACATAATAAATTATAATAAGGGTTTTAAATAAATAATAACTAGTAGTTGGGACCCCTTGTGACTCCCTTTAGCTCTTAACAATCATAACATAACTAGTTAATTAAACAAAAACATCCCTCCTTGTGACTCCCATCATCACATTCATGTTTGACAATTTATCTCATGATTTTTGAAATTATATCCAAAATATATCACTCATATATCCAAAAACTACATGCTGTCCAAAATTTCTGAAGTCAACTGTCATCAATAATAAATAAAATAAAACTTAAAATCCATATTTCCTAGTTTGTGAGGCAATCTTTCCCTTATTGCTGATATCACCTTTTAGTCTCTCTGAATTTGCCTTAGGCTGTGTGGAGCCTTTAGGCTTAATCTCGCTGATCACATGAGAGCAATTGTCCCTCAAATGTGTGCGGGAGGACACAGATTTATCATAATCATTTGAAGGTGAGGAAGGGGCAGTAGTGGATTTCCCTTTGTTAGGGGCATGGCAGGCCTCGGTTTTCAATCTTTTGCTTGAAAATCTCAGTCCTGTATGCATAATTGATTAGCAAATAGTTTCTTTAACAACCATACATGGAAAATCCTTAAAAATATGAAATAAATTTTGGCTCAACAACATATCAGACTCATGCAATCCAATCCATACAAATTGTTTAACTGTTGTCAATGAGAAGCGGGTGAACAAAAGGTCTTGGGATATGTGAGGGGTTTGTATTAAGCGAAAAATTTTAAACTCAGGGGGAAAATAATCATGGTTACTACTCACAGACAACAAAAAATTAACTGTAACGTAAACCAAGGGACATGTCACTGTAATCCATCCAAGAAACTGTGAATTCAATCTATTACAATACAAAATTCTCTCAACTGTAATTAAATTTTAGGAACATGGAGTGAAAAATGTATAGGGGAAGGCGAGGGGATTGTAATTAGAGAAAAGTGAAATAATGGTAGGGAAAGAGAGCGAATACTGTTCATAAAATTGATTAAGTAATCCATAAAACCATTCTATATCAAACGCAAAATATCCAACATCAACCAAATAATCACTGTGATCAATTAACAACTACTGTGTGAATTAATCAATTATGTGTATTAACTTGCTTACTCTTCATAATTAAATATTTAACATAGTGTCATCAAAACAAGACAATATGATTTCCACAACAACCTGTAGAAAAGTTTTGCTCCTTCTCATTTATCCACTTAATGTTTTAAAAAAATTTCCAAATGAACACACAGCCAATTATTTCCACTCCGATTAGCCTCAAAACATCAACCACTATCCATGAATTACTTCTTTAATCAAACATAGACACAAAAAGCATGCTCGATTTCATCCCTCAATTCCATTTAACAATTAAATTGTAATGAGACCATACTGTCATAGAACCCATACCCATTTCTAATGGAACCACTAATACGATGCACGATATCCCAAAACATACACAGTAGGAAACTAGGACAAAAAATCAATTTTTCAAATTGCAATGATCCCGATTTAGCAATTTAAACACACAGTAACAACAACCATCATTTAAATTCATAATACACTTTAGAAAACATACTTCTCAACTCATAACGCAAGGAAACATACTCTGAATCAAGCCATAACAATGTTTGAGTCATCAATCCAACAGAAGGAGGCAGTGACGGTATGCACGATTCCATTTCTCAAATCAATCAATTAAAACCATACTGAGCCATCAAATCAATTTTCATGACAAACGAATACATTGATTATACACCAACCTCATTTCAGACTTCAACTATGTAATCAACATGATTAACAGAGACAAGCCCATAATCAAACCATTATCACCGCGACTCCACAATAGTCAACAACATACTCGACTGGAACTAACTGGTTCATTTATCAAAATTGGGCTTGAATAATCAAGGGTTCTCTCTGTAGAAACAACACAGGGAAATTGGAATGGGCTACCAATAACAGGTGAGAAACCTTTGAGACAACACGGTGAACACACCAATAGCTTAGCAAGACCAGGTGACAGTTCACCAGGCATGAGAGACTAAGAACAGAGGAGTAGAGGTCCCTCACGGGCCAATAAATAACACCCAGAGAACACAGGGGATAACCTTCATGTTTCCCCCCAATCAACCCAGGTAATGTTCATATAAAAACAGAGTAATGAAATATAAATCCACCTCAAAGAAAGGCCCTTGGAATAATATCCATCGTAACCAAATACACAGACACCAATGGTATAAATGAGCCCATATCCAGGTGAAATGATATACAGTGACGCAAGGTGGTTTGAAATCAAACCCAACAACCCCATAACAACAATATGATAGGGCGAAGTGACAAGAACTATGTGGAGAAAACCAGTCAAGTATGGACCGAATGAAACCCTCCAATCAAGACCAGTAAGGATGAAAGCGAGCCTTCATGGCCTTTGGTACTCACAATATTCAATAAAACTGTGACTTCAACCATCATTTACATTTGCAATGAAAACCACGCAAACAATCCACCCTAGATAAATATCACAAGTTTACACGGTTTCCAGTCTCGAGAAAAGCACAGACCCATACATCATCGAGCCAATATCTATTTCATAACTAGAGTGTGTTAATGGATGGTGAAAAAGACATACCTGTAATCAAGGATCCTTAAAACGCGATCTTGGTTGAGCAGTTCTTCCTCTGCTTGAAAATCAGAGCTTAACCATAGCACAACACAATTAATCAATATCCAAGCTAGGGTGACGACCGGTGAAAGGAGTATGGAGTGACATGCAGTAAATACACGCCGCTTCCATCCTCTATCCATTTAATTACTTAGTATACGCCAGCCAAGCCTCCATTAATCCATCCAATTAATCCATGCATCGAAACCAACATCCATTATTTGCCAAATGCGCCACCCTATGTCACATTAATCATTGCCAACCATACTAAAACACATATCACATGTGTTTCCATATAACTCAATAAATAGTATAGCCACTAACCCCATTAGCTAGGACTAACAACAATCCTTTTAATTCCAATTCATATAGTGTAGCATTTTAGTATAGTCTAGTTTCTATCCTTTGTATTTTTTTTATATTGATTTTATCTCTTTTCAACTGCTCTTATGTGTTGTTACTAACATGTATCTTGTGTAGGTGTCATAGTAATGAATCAAGGAATAGATAGAAAATGTAACAATGGATAACATAAGCCATAATAACATGAATTTAGAGCCTAGAGCAACATAAACAATGCATAACATACCTTATATATCATCCATTTGTCGCAATTAGAACCAACATTTCACCATCAATCATGCAGAGCCCTGGAAGCAGTGTCAAACAACAACAAAAACATCAAATAAGAACTTGATCCTCCAATCTACAATGGGGTCCCACCTACTAGTATTATATATGTCATTAGCTTATAATTAATAGGCGTTAGCAATACTTTGCGGGAAAAATCCTTGTTGCGATTTTAATTGTCAACAAACTGGCGACTCCATAGGGAAATTTGTTTTCAACATATTTAGAACTCATAACTCATGGTTTCATGGACCAAGAATAGTATATCAAGAAGGTATAATCAAAATGAGTATGCAACAAGGGGAAGTGAGTGGATTTAAAGGAGAAATGACCGAGAATTTGGGAATAACTCATGGAAAATGTTAAGTATGAGGGGATTTATCCCCATATACATAATCATTAAACTAAAATCTACTCTTTACTCCAAGGAGAAAAATTTATGGACTTTCTCTTTTAACTCTCAAATGGATGAAGAAAAGGTAAACATAAGTGGGAGATAACCAATTTCTTTATAATACAACAGTGAAAGAAGATAACAAATTCAAGTGTGATTTCAGAGAAAACATCGTAACCGTTGTGTAAGCTTGATTGTTATTGACTAAAAATGCCTTGCAGGAGTGTCACTATGGCAGAACTAATCCAACATCTTATACTTGACCAAAATCAACTAAAAGAGGAAAAAACAATAAAAATCATGACATAAATAAGACTACAAAATTTAAAACAACATAAAATAAGATGACAAAAATGTAAAAGCAACAGGAAGTTATTAAAACATAAAGCAAAAATCAAACTACCGTAAAAGTGGGATTGAAAAATAGTGGCAAAAAAGAAAGCAGAGCTAGACTACTAGTATACAGAAAATACAAACAACATTAGAACTCTTCAAGTTGGTTCCACGTAATGTTTCAAGTGAGAATCATTAGTGCTGTAGGAAAACAATCTCTCCTGTAAATCCTTTAGAATGTAAGACTTAGTACCCAGGACAAAAGTGATCTTGAAAGGACCCAACCATAGTTTTTGGAATTCTGAATGTCTTCCTCTATCAACGTAAGCTGAATCTCACAACAATAATTTTTCATTAACTTTAAATTTTTTAGTCTTGACACTCTTGTTGAAATACTTCTTAACCGTTTTCTATTTCCTTTTAATATTATCCAAAGCAAACATCCTTTTCTCTTCCAAGGCTAGGAGTGCATTTATCCTTTGTGAAACATCGAAATAATTTAATTCTTCGATCTATAACATCAACCTTAAGAAAGAAAGTTTCATCTTAGTTGGTAGCAGGGATTCCTAACCATAAACAAGATGGAAAGGAGTGCAACTGATTCTTACCTTGGTGGTAGTTCAATCTTCCCAAAGGGCGCAAGTGAGGAGAATGTGCCACTGACGAGGTTTATCTTCGATGAGCCTTTTGATGATTCTTACCAGATTTTTGTTGGTAGACTCAACCTACCCATTCCCTTGGGGATAATAAAATGATGAGGTGAAATGTTTAACCCCCAACTTAGCTAAAAATTGGGCCAGCTTAACAGAAATGAAAGCGGGACCATTATCTATAATAATTTCCAATGGAATACCAAATCTGGAAAAACTGTTATTTTCAAGGAAGGAAATTACGTGATCATTTGTTGAATGCTTAAGTGGGACAACTTCAACCCACTTTGTAAAATAATCTATGGTTGTCAAAATAAAAAATTGTCTTGCTAAAGATGGAGGATTAATCAGACCAATAAAATCCAATCCCAACTTTGAAAAGAGAAGGTTTGGGAGGACAGGCTATAATGGCATGGCTGAAAGATGTTCTTTCCCTGTAAATTTTTGGCACTTGTCAAAAGATCTTGAAAAAATGTAAGAGTCACAGAGGATTGAAGGAATAGTATCCTTTTCTAATAATCTTGAAAGTAGTGGTTTTAGCAGAAAAATGACCTCCTACATGAATGACATAACTTGAAGAACCATGAGGTTCTTGCAATAGTTTATGTGTGTCCTCATTGTTTACACAATGAAGCAACGCACCATTAGCAGATCTTCAAAACAAGAAGTCTCCTACAATGACGTATCTTGTAGATTCAAGATAGAGCCTTCTCCTTTGATGAGTGTCTAAGTTGTTTGGACATCTTTGGTTTTGTAAATAATAAACCAAATTCTTATACCAGGGATGTTCAGACACAAGAAGGATTTGGTTATCAATGTAAAAGAGATTTGATATGGAACTATCTTCTTTCTCAATTTCTTCGCTATTCTCAGCATGCTGAGCTAAGTGAAGGGCTAAGTCACGTCCCTTGATAGTGGTAGAAGTCATGATATTCAAATCATGCTCCTATATCCTGGCAAGCCAATGTGTAAGCTTCCCTAAAAGATAATTATGTGAGAGAAAAAACTTGACAACAGGTAAAGGGACTTTTACTAGTGTGTGCTTACCTAAGATGAAGTGGCGAAACTTTTCAAGAGCTTTAACAAGAGTGAAAGTATGTTTCTCAATAAAAGAATATTTAAATTCGTCATCAGAAAAACTTTGACTCATGTAAGCCACTGGTTTTTCATTACCTTGGCCATCATTTTGCATGAGGACAACAAAAACTACTTCCTCGGTAGCATTAGTATATATCGTGAATTCCTTCTCAAAATCCGGCTTCGCCAAAACCGGTGCAGAACTAATTTATTTCTTAATCCCTTCAAAATAAATTTTGAATTCATCTGTCCAAGAGAAAGAATGATATTGCTTAAGAAGATTATGAATTGGTTTGACCATCACAACAAAATCTGGAACAAACCTACAGACAAATTTACTAACCCCCATAAAAGATTGAACCTCCTTCTTGGAAGTAGGGGTAGGCAGATTAAGGATAACAAAAATCATTTCAGGATCAATGCTTATTCCTGAATCAAAGACAATGTGTCCAAGGAGATTTCCCTTGGTAACGAAAAAAATGGAATTAGAAGTATTTAGAGAGATGCCAAATTTCCTACATCACATGAGAACTTTTCTTAGATGACCAAAGTGATCTGATTGGGTTTGTTGATTAAGGTTGGTTGTCATTGATGTCAATCCTTGAAGAAAGCCCTGTTGCACAAAGGTTGTGTGATGGACCCAAGATGGTTTGATGTAAATATGAATCGTTATTGTCTTGTCATGGTTGATAATAAGTAGAAATGGATGAAATCCAAAGTGGCCCCCTTATGGTGAAAGCCCTCACGGGAAGACACTTTGCAGATTGAGTTATACTAGACGTATGGTTAGATAACCCATTCTTATTTGTGGAAGAATGAGATGAACACTAGTGAATGTTTCATTGAAAGTATCCTAGATGGATATTTCTTTTCATGCCATTTCCGGTGGTATGTGGAATGTCACATAACTCCTCATAGTTAGAGAGTTATGACCATGAGAAGTTGGAGAACCCAGGTTTGGGTAATGGACCCAAGTTTGTTTTATGGATAACCATATGAGTTTTGATATATTTTTAGGTAATACTATTCTATATGGATAGTACATGCTATTCTATTTCTGGTGGTATGTGGAACGTCACATAACTCCTCACAGTTTGAGAGTTATGGCCTTACGAAGTTGGAGGACCCTCATATGTCATCTAGAAGCCCCAAAAGGTCAAAGTAGTCAAAGTGGTTTAATAAATTTTAAAAGGTAAATAATAAAGTAAAGTGATGAGTGTACTATAATTCAAAGTGAATAAAAAATATATTAATTCAATAATAAATTTAATGGAGAAATTAGAAGTGGGTTAACCCTAAAATAAGGAAAGTGGGTAAAGTGACCTAGAAGATGTTTTTAAGGAAGCTACTTGGAGAGTATAAATAAGAGGAAAGGCTCTCTCATTTTAGACACACTTGAGAATATTGAATACCTATAGGTGTCTAAGGTAACCAAATGATATATAAGCCGAATTTCTAAGGAAATTGAAGAAAAGAAGGCCGGAGTTCAAGGAAGGATAAATTCTTTTGATGACTATTTCTAAGGTATGTTTTTTTTAGGTCATCTCACCATTTTCGAAATAATTTTTTTTATAGAATGATTCAGACTATGAAATTGCTATTCCATTTAGGAAACATATCCAAGTATCTGTGGTAAAATATTCATCTTGTGGGTCATTGTATTTTTGTAGTTACACTCCGTGGAAAATAAGGTTTGTGGCTAGTCTTGAAACTAGTAAAAAACAAGTGTTTCGGGTAAAAACGTCATAAATTATTCATAACAGATCAAAATTAAGTAATACAATTTTTTTTGGTTAGAGTATAGTATTTAGTATTCCATGTAATATTTTCAAATCAATTCAACAAATATTCCGTGTGGGGCACGCTCTACAAGGTCGCTCTCCAGAATAAGCCAAAATTCAGCAAGGTGTGCCATTTTTGCCATAACTCCTTTTATGAGAGGTTACAAGTAGTGACACTTGGAGGAATTTCTTAAAACACACTAAATAACATTGTGTATCATTTTCAGATCTTTATTCATTACAGGTACAAAGTTACGATTATTTCAAGTTAGGGTTGTTGACTAATCCAAAAGTAGTCTTGTGAGACTAAATAAACGTTTGATGAAAATGCTAGTCGCTTGTTGTTAAAGTTAAGGAAGGTTTATAGGTATGTGATCATATACACTAGGTCTATTATAGAGTTAGAAATAATATTTGGATTGTGAAATTGATGAAGTCTTTTGGTTGAGGTACAAGTTGGGTACATGGTTGAGACAAGTAGTTGATGAGTTGGCACATACACGAGGTGTATAGTTGATGATGTTGGTACATATTGATGAGTCATAGTTGATGAGTACTTGAGACATGATTGGTACATACTTGGTACATGGTTAGTTTCACTTTTTTATGGTACAGGTTGATTACATATTGTTTGGTATAGGTTGATGCATGGTTCATGCACTTGTTTATGGTACAGGTTGATTACAGGTTGAGGTACAGGTTGATGCATGGTTCAAATTTATTGGTACATGTTTACAACGGTATATCTCATAGTGATAGTGTGACAGTGGTTCCATCATTCTACTTCCACTTCAGGATGATTGGACAGGGCAAGGATAGGGGGTTGTAGCCACCTTCCGGTTGTAGTTGGAGAACATAGGGGGTTGTAGCCTCCTTCTAGTTGTAGCCAGAGAATTGGGGAGTTGGAGCTTCCCTCAGGTTGTGTCCTGAGAAAATAGGGGGTTGGAGCCGCCTTCCAGTTGCAGCTAGAAAACAAAGGAAGTTGGTGCTTTCAATGAATGTAATTCTTCAAGACATATAAGATAAAGTATTCTGTGGTTTTCTCCCGATTTGGGTTTCCACGTAAAACACTGGTGTACTGTGTATGTGTGTGATTGTTCATTTCTTATTTCTCATTATTGGATAATAATTCTACATTGATATAAAACTTGGATTATTTGGAGAAAAATAATTATAATTACGCTATTACTGATTCACTCCCCCTCTCAGTAATCCAACAAGGTTTTGGAGTAAACAATTAAGTCGTCTAGGTAGATCTGAATGATCTTGCCGATCAAATAGTCGAAATATATTTGCATAACTCTTTGAAAAGTGACACCTACATTAGATAAGCCAAAATGAATACGGTCATAAGAAAAGGTACCCCAACGAGTAATAAAGGTGGTTTTATATTTATCTTCCCTTTTTACATTGATTTGATTGTAACTGGAAAAACTGTCAAGTAAGGACATCATTTGTGACCTTGCAACTTGCTGCAAAATCATTTCCATGTTAGGGAGAGGGAAGTGATATTTTATACTAGCTCGATTTAATGCACGAAAATCGACGCATAATCTGATCTGACCGGTTGTTGTCCAAATAGGAACCAAATTTGAAACCCATTCAAAGTGCTTGACCGGAAAGATGATTCTAGCCTTCAAGAGTTTTTACAACTCCTTTTGAATAGTTGTTTCTAGCGCAAGGTTGGTAGGTCTTTGTTTTTGCCTAACTGGTTTTATGCCTTCCTTAATGGAGATTGCATGTTGTATAAGACCAGGATCAAAACCACAAAGATCCTCATAAGACCAAGAAAAAACATCTTGAAATTCACCAAGTATCTTGGCGAACTTCATTTTCTCTTCATTTGAACATTTGGCACCTATTTTAACATTCTTTGGAGCCTCGATTGTCCCAATTTTCAAGGAGATGGTTTCACCCACGTTCCTTTTCGACTCCTTTTCTTTTTGTTTCTCTCTATTGCCTACATCATTCGATGGGAACGAACTCTCTAGAGGAGTCAAGCCCTTGGGAATCATGTTATCTTCTATGGATATAATTTCCTTGGCCTTAAAAGGTTCATTTTGAATAAAAGAACAAATTCTCTCATCGTTAGGGAAGACTTTCCAAGATTCTACATTGTCAGGGATGTGTGGACGATATATAGATTGAAAGGTACAATCATGTATGTGTGGTAGAATTTGTCGATTAGGGGAGGCTACAAAAACAACTAACTGATCAACCATTGATTTTAACTCCCTCTTGACATGAGTGATGTTGAAAGATATAAGGTTCGAGATAAGTTCCCAAATAGTTTGGGTATATCGTTTCATCAGCTTGTTGCTAGGGGAGTAAATCTTACGTACAAGGTTCAAAACAAGCTAGGAATCCCCAAAAAATGCAAGGTGACCACGACCAAGATTATAAGCATTTTCAATGCCTAATAATAAAGCTTCGAATTCAGTGACGTTGTTTGTGCAAGAAAACTCCAACCTATAAGAAAAATTATGGATTTTTCCTATAGGATAAATCAAGATAATGCTAGCTTTGTTACCTTTATTAGAGAATGAACCATCAAAGTGCATGTGCCAATATCATCATCTAAATCAATTTGTTCCAAGGGAATGTTATCCTCCTCAACAAAGATGGAATAGAATCCTAGGTCCTCTTCGATATAGTTTACATTAGGCCGTGGGACACTCTCTATATAAGGTGAAATCCTTCCCTCTCTAAGGACTATACTATTTTTTCCATTTCGAGGAACAAATAAATGTGTTCCGTTAAGTGAGAGGTATCCACCCATTAAAGCTTGCAAATCTCTTCCCAAGATGATTGAGTAATTTCTTACTGGCATATCAATTACCTGAATACTAAGGGTTGTCCTTATTTCAGGGTGTACACACAAAACTAAAGTCACATATTTAATCTCACCTATGGTTGTTTGTTGTAGACTATTATAGGAGAGCATGCTTCTAGTGTTTTCATTTGTATAAGACAATCCTAGCTCTCCCATAATAATATTCGACATCACACTTGGGCCCGAACCACCATCATTGAGGCAACAATGGGAAATCTTATCCATAATATTTACAGAAATATAAAAAGGGGGATTTTTTTACAGGGAATCTAAATTTATGTACACCTACTTTATTTACAGACGAATCCTCTTCGTTTGCCTCTTAAGAGAGGTTGGCTACAACGAAATATTTTCCTTCCATGAATTGTTTCAGATGCATCTGTTTTTCAGGGATGACAAACATGTCTAGAAGGGTTACATCTTCTTTGATGTTGGCCAACTGATTCAGGATATTGTATTTGGAAGAGGAGAGAGGGGAAGTAATTCCTTGACTCTTAGGAACCTTAGGAACCTGAACAATAGCAGCGGGTGAGGGTGACCTTTGGCTAGAAGAATTTCGGGGAGGATCAAACTTGCCTTTGGGATAATAGGACTTGTTCCTAGTATTGATGATCATGACATCTTCTGCCTCTGCTAAATCTAGAAGAATGATGATAGTTTCTAGTATTTTACCAAATATCTTATCTCTGGTACTCTTCCTTACCTCACATGTTGCTTCCTCGTGGTGTTCCTCACAAAAGTTACACCAACTTTGAGGAAGGATAGATTTAGGATGAAAATTATTTTCAATTAGGTTTATAAAGGGAGGTGAAAAAGAGGATGAAGCTCCAGGGGTGAGAGGAGAGACAGTCCCCTTTCGCTCATATGCTATCATATGATTTTTCATATCTTGTACTAGCTATAATAGGGCAGACATGTCTGTCTGTTTAACTGATTCTCCCTGAGGAAGAGCTATTCTTTCAAGCCGTTCTTCATACTCTAAACAAGTATGCAGAGCATAACCGAGATTATCAATGGATTTTTCCTCAAGCCTATGATGGTAGGGGGAAGGTAATGCATTGTAGTAATGGATGAAAGCGACCTGGTTCTAAGGTCGAATGACTTCATGGATATGATTGTATAACTTAGTGAAACACAAGTTGAAGGACTTGATGGTCTCACCATACTTATAGGCGATGTTATTGTATTCCGATAACTTCTCGGCTGGGCTTTTGGATTGCCCGTAAGTGGATTTGAACCAATAGATTAACTCCTCCCAGGTAGACATAATCTTAGGAGGAAGATCAAATAAATCATCCGCAACCTTTCCTTCCAAGGAGTTGACGAATGAGTGCATGCAAGTATCATTGTCATTGGCCCCTATGTTGCAACAAGCATTAGAAAATTTCACTAAGTGTTCATTTGTAGTGACAATGTTGTTTCCCAAAAACCTAGGGAGATAATCTTTTATTTTAGGAAGTGGGTGAGTAGTAGGTGCTAGGTTAAGAGGAGAGGACACATGCCATGATGTGGTTGTGGCATCTTCTTCAAACTAAAATAGTCCATATTTTTTAATGACTTTGGTGGGGTTGGTGGTAGATTGGATAGGGATATGGTGGCTATATAAGCTAACAATCACTGACAAAGATGAATATTGAGAGGAAGAATAACTTCCAGTGCCACCAGAGCCTCCACTAGATGCCATCTTGTGGATGATAGGTGAGGGAGAGAAATACAAACTGGATGAATCAGACAAAGTTCTAATTAGAGCACTTTTTTGGGTAGATAACACAACCTTCCTTCTTCCTATTTCATAAATATGATTAATTTCAGGTGATAAGCCTCTTCTTCTTCTAGAAACATGAGAGTTGAAGGACATGAAAGTAAGGCCAAAACTGAAGGAATAAGAAGGTTACTACTGATTTCTAGGCTGTCTACGTCTAGCTTTCCAACGTTCTTAGTGTTAGCGATAAAAAACGCACCAACATTTTTGAAAGAACGATGACTAATATTGTAGGGAAATTTTTGATAGCTTCCTGAGATCCAAATGTAGATCTAAAAGCACCATTGGAAAGTTCAGGATTTGTAGATGTCGATCGACTATTTAAGCATGCAAAAAGGACTCTCCATGACTGAGAAATTTGATTTTGAAAAAATCTGCGCTTTCACCAGCACATAAGGCAGAATTATAACTAGTTAGCTGTTGAAAGCTCCGCCTTTCAACAGCTAAGGAGCAGATTTTCGGGTAAGTTAGCTGTTGAAAGCCTTTCACGGCCATAATAGCCAAATTTTTGCCCAAATCAGGATTTTTTGGGTTTGAATGGTTTGAATTATTCTTCAATAAGCTGGTTATGAATTATCAAATCAAAATCTAAAGGCCATTCTTGGAGATGAAAGTCAAAAGGGAATTTTTTGACTAGATTTGGTGATTTTCAAGGGCAAAATGATAGGGATTTTTGGCACACATCATCAGATTCGAATTCCACTTTCAAAGGAACAGATCAAAGAGCCTTGGAAGGCTAGGCTACACTTCATCAACTTTCAACCAATGTTTGAAGACCAAAAGATAGAGGTTGACCTCATCTTGAGGATCTCTCCTTTTCTTTTGTGAATCAGTTTTGACTTTCTATTTTTAGAATATCAGATCCATTGTTTTAGGATATGAAAACTGATTGTAATAGGCTATAAATGCCTCTTTTTGCTAAGAGTCTGGGGGTTCAATTTTGGATACTCTTTGGCTATTGTACTAAGACACTTATGTTTCAATACAGAATCAATCTTCTTTTGTTGTTAATGACAGATTTCTTCATCTATTCCATGTTCTGTACTTTATTTCAGTTTAGCTCAGCTATTAGGAACTGTCATCTTTTTAATTAGCTCATAAACTTGAACTAAAGGAATTCTTGCTGGCTTGTATGATCCTACACGCTGCTGTACTTGATTATTTAGATCAGTTTTCTCCATACCTTTTGATATTACTCCGTCTGTTCATTGATTCCTAAAAGCACTGTTTCATTCGATTGCATTGTGAGTTGTCTTCCCATTATCTATTCCCAGTTATCCCCTTGATCCAAACTTTCATTATTCATGATTTCTTAAGTTACCAAGCATCCTTAGCCTACAATCCTAAGGAGTTTCTTGGAGTGATAACACTTAGGAACTAATATCTCGTTCAATTGTTGCCCATGAATTATTAATCTCAACACGAGTATTGGCAGTGTCTAAAATGGTATTAAACAAATTCAAAGTAATGTTGGTCTGATCTTGAAGACCAGACTCAATATTGGGCTGCCTTGCAATAGGAACAATTATTAAGAAACAAAACAGTCAGAATAAATATCAGAAAAATAGATGTATTCAATGATAATCGAGTATAAAATTTAAGCAGAGAGATATTGAAGATCTCCCCGATATGGTTGCCAAATAAATGTTGATGAAAAGAAATGAAATGATCTTACTCAAGCATTTTTAGATTCTTCTTGGCCAAAGAAAAATAGACGGGAATATCACCCTATGTTTATAGTCATAAAAATTAATATCCTAATTCACAAGTATTGATTACAAGTGCTTAGGCTAGACTTTTTATAAGTAAAAGCTTGATGGAAAATTCATTATTTATATGATTTTATGAATATAACAGTTGCTGAAAATAATACAGATACAGAAGTAAAGACACCAAGTCGATAATCAAGACAGATGAGACATAAAGAAATCCTTTATTTCATTCCAATTCATCAAAGAGTCATTCTCTTTACAAATTTTTGTGAAGAAGTTTTGGACCAAAGTCAAACTTAGATGTCCCCGATGAAATATACAAAAGGAACTCCGATAGAAAATAAAAAAAATGAACTCTAAAAGTCGGATTGACTTTCCACAGATTGCTGCTCACTCGACTATGCACAATACCCTTTGTCAGTCATGAAAACTAATTCACAAACAGATAAGTCTACACATACTATCAAAGATAGATCAACACCTCTTAAAAACAAGTGTCTAAATGATGTAATTCATCCCTGAATCTTGATGTTTACAATAATACCCTTCTATCATAAAAAAGAACTAGGCTTATGATCAATTAATGAATGAATGAAAACTAAACTATCTCAACCAAAATCAAAGAGCAAACCTTAGTATGTTTTTCCTTCTATGCTCCCCTTTGTTCCTCCTTTTCCTTTTGCCTTTAAGAAAATTAGAATTGGTTGAAGTAGTTGAACTACTTCATTAGTTAAGTTAACTAAAAACGCAACCAACGTTTTAGTTAGGGGGAAAGGTAATAAATTATAATAAGGTTTTTAAATAAATAATAACTAGTAGGTGGGACCCCTTGTGATTCCCTTTATCTCTTAACAATGATAACATAACTAGTTAATTAAACAAAAACATACCTCCTTGTGACTCCCATCATCACATTCATGTTTGACAATTTATCTCATGATTTGTGAAATTATCTCCAAAATATATCACTCATATATCCAAAAAAAACATGTTGTCCAAAATTTCTGAAGTCAACTGTCATCAACAATATAACTCACATGTGTTTCCATATAACTCAATAAATTGTATAGCCACTAACCCCATTAGCTAGAACTAACAAAAATCCTTTTAATTCCAATGCATATAGTGTAGCATATTAGTATAGTCTAGTTTCTTCCTTTTGTGTTTTGTTTATATTTCTTTTATCTCTTTTCGACTACTCTTATGTGTTGTTACTAACATGTATCTTGTGCAGGTGTCACAATAATGAGTCAAGGAACATATAGAAAAGGTAACAATGGATAACATAAGCCATCATAACATGAATTTAGATCCTAGAGCAACATAAACAACACATAACATGCCTTATCTATCATCCATTTGTCGCAATTAGAACCAACATTTCAGCATCAATCATGTAGAGCCCTGCAAGTAGTGTTGAACAACAACATAAACATCAAATAAGAACCTGATCCTCCAATCTACAAGGTGGTCCCACCTACTAGTATTATATATGTCATTAGATTATAATTAATAGGACTTAGCAATACTTTTCGGGCGAAATCCTTTTTGCGATTTTAATCGTCAACATTGTGTAGTTCATCCATCATGAACCTCTTCAAGTCGTCACAATTTGGGATATACTGTAGTATACCTAGGGAGTTAATATGGGGTACCTAGGGAGGTACCCAATGAGAATGTAGTTATGTGTTATTAGTGGAAGTCATTTAATATATAAGAATGTGGTCATTCAATGTAAGGTGGACTAGGTCCACTATATTAATAAAGGCCCACTATGGTAGTTATATGTAATAAATGTGAGAAAGATCTCTAGAAGGTTCTTAGGAGATAGAGAGAGCTATATAAAGAAGTGTAAGAAATGTAATGAAACATAGTGAATAATATTATGAATGTATCAAACATTGCTCGAGGAGTGTTATCCTTCCTTAAGGATTAATATATGGTGTTACCCTACCTCAAGGGTTTTGACTATTTCTTGTGTTCACTATTTTGGTGAATGGTTTGATTTACTCTTGGTTATTTATGAAGTATATATGTAGATCTACTCAGGCACTTAACAAGTGGTAATGTAGTATACCTAGGGAGGTACCCAATGGGAATGTAGTTATGTATTATTAGTGTAATTCATTTAATATATGAGAATGTGGTCATTCAATGTAAGGTGGACTAGGTCCACTATATTAATAAAGGCCCACTATGGTATTTAGATGTAATAAATGTGAGAAATCTCTCTAGAAGGTTCCCAGGAGATAGAGAGAGATATATAAAGAAGTGTAAGAAATTTAATGAAACATAGTGAAGAATATTGTGAATGTATCAAGCATTGCTTGATGAGTGTTATCCTTCCTTAAGGATTAATATATGGTGTTATCCTACCTCAAGGGTTTTCTATATTATTGTGTTCATGTTATGGTGAATGGTTTATGGTTTATTCTTGGTCTTATTGAAGTGTATTTTCATATCTGTTATAGGTACATTACAATTGGTATCAGAGCACTTTCCTTGGCCAAAGAAGGGAAGAATGTTTTTGTTCTTTTTGCAAAATTTTTCTAGGGAAGAAAAAGAGGGTGGCACACTTCAGGTTCAGATATGATGATCCATGAGATGAATTTGGAAAAAAAATGGATATTTTAATTCCTCTCGGAAAGTACCCAATTAAAAAAAAAACCCAGCCGAAATGGAGTCTGGGAAGTAAAGTTATGAGTATTTTAAATTCAACAGTTTTCAGTATTTTTCCAGAAAAAGTCACGATTTTTTTGTAGTAAGTCATTTTTAACTTTATTTTTTGTTGAAGATTTATTCCAAGCATGCTATATTTTACTAGAAGAGATTATGGCCCTAGTATTGAAGAATTTATACAATCTCAGAAGTCATTATGGAAAGGAAAGTGGACATCTTTTGTAGACTGGGGTTTCCAAGGTGATGCTCTCATATGGTGGAAATCATTTGACCATTCTGAGTGGATGCCATTTTCTGAGGAAACACTTGAAAAATTACTTTTAGACAAGTGGTCTCATACAAAGAGTAAGGATAAAGACATTACCAACAATTTATTTTCATGTGGAGAATCTATATTACAAGTTCATGGTTGTATTCATAAAGGAAATGTCATTGTTTCTATTAACACTAGTTGCAAACATAATTTTATCAATATTCAATTGGTTAATAGTTTGCAAGTTCCTATAAAGAATATTCACAACACACAGGTTGAGGGTGAAAATGTTAAAATTTTTAAATATTTGAAGCTCAGTATGGATAAATATGTGCTACATTCAGATTTTTATGCTATGGATATGGATGAAGTGGATATTTGTTTGAGGTATCCTTGGATAGAATCAGTGGGTACCATTAACATTAATGTGCAAAATAAGTTTCTAAAGATTTGGTACAAGAAAAAAAAATTACATTTCATGATGTGTCTCTTAGTAAAAAATATGGGCCCATGGAAGCTAGCAAAGAAGTTATTGTTGAGTCTGAAGTTGAATCAGAGGAAGAGTCTACAGAAGGAGATGAAGAAAAACTACAGGAAGGACATAATCAAGAAGCTAGGGAGGTCATTGACTCAAAGGCACAAAGTGTTGGAGATTTGAAGAAAAAAGAACAGATACCTACAATTTTTGTATATCTCCATCCACATCATATAGAGACACAACAATAATCAAGGCAAGGGCATGTGCATCAACACATTTATGCACCAACAGGGCACCATACATGAAACTGATCAAGATGTGCATGGAGGACTATCGATACTATGGGAAGATCTTAGGCTACAACAACAATCCCATGGAAACTTTGACATGATGCAGAGCAAGATTAGGGTGGAAAGGAAGTAGATAAACATCATGTTTGAATTTGATTGGGATGGATGGATGGTCGTACTTGGTACCAATTGGATACATTGCTTAGCCGATCATATTGTATAGTTTCTTCTTATGTTTCGAGGACGAAACATGTGAAGGGGGGTGGAATGTAGTATACCTAGGGAGGTAATATGGGGTACCTAGGGAGGTACCCAATGGGAATGTAGTTATGTGTTATTAGTGGAAGCCATTTAATATATGAGAATGTGGTCATTCAATGTAAGGTGGACTAGGTCCACTATATTAATAAATGCCCACTATGGTAGTTAGATGTAATAAATGTGAGAAATCTCTCTAGAAGGTTCCTAGGAGATAGAGAGAGCTATATAAAGAAGTGTAAGCAATGTAATGAAACATAGTGCAGAATATTGTGAATGTATCAAACATTTATTGAGGAGTGTTATCCTTCCTTAAGGATTAATATATGGTGTTACCCTACCTCAAGGGTTTTCTATATTCTTGTGTTCATGTTATGGTGAATGGTTTATGGTTTATTCTTGGTCTTATTGAAGTATATTCGTAGATCTGGTATAGGTACTTAACATATAAAACCTACCTTTGTAAGTTAGCAGACCATCATTTAGCAATTGATAATACTCATACTTCATACCTGAGGGCTCTTGTTCTAAGTATGATTTTACAGTCTTGAAAAATGCAAATCTTTCTTGTGCACTTTTGACTCTTTCCCTAACATCCGTTTCAAAAGTGCTTACAAATGCCAAGTGAATCACTTTCATACTTCTGCTAAGGGAATCAACCACCCTATTTTACTTTTCTTTGATATGTTTGATTTCAAAATCAAACTCCCTAAGGAGAGCCATCCATCTAGCCTGTCTAGCATTGAGATTTGGTTGATCAAACAAATATCTCAACCCACTATGGTCTGTAATAAGCACAAATCTTCTACCTAGGATTTAATGCCTCCACATTTTTAAAGCATGTACTATGGAAACCAATTCTAGATCATGAGTCACATAATTGATTTCATGCTCAATCAATTTTCTAGATTCATGACAAATTACATGTCCTTCTTGCATAAGGACTCCTCTGATCCCTTCCTTGTAGGCATATGTACACACAAGGAAGTCCTTGTTTGGGTTTGCAATATTTAGCACAGGTGCATTGGTTAGAAGGTATTTTATCTCTTGGAATCTCTCCTCACATTCTGATGTCGAAATGAATTTAACTCCCTTTTTCTAAAGGGAGGAGATTGAGAAACCAATCTTGGAAAATCCCTTTATGAACCTCCTATAGTATCCTTATAGGCCCATAAAGGATATGATATCAGATACATCCTTTGGGGTAGGCAAATCCATAATGGATTTGATCTTTTTAGGATCAACTGCCACTCCTTCTTCAGAAATAACATGGCCTAAGTAACGGACTTGTCTCTGGAAAAAGTCACACTTACTAAACTTAGCATAGAGATGATATTCTTTTAGCACTTGAAGCACTAGTTTGAGATGTTCTTCATGCTCTTTCCTATTCTTAGAATAGATTAGGATATCATCAATGAAAACCAATACAAATCTATATAAGAACTTATTGATTACATTATTCATTAAGAACATAAATGTGGCTAGTGCATTGGTAAGTCCAAATTGCACCACCACAAATTCATAGTGACCATATATTGTCCTAAAGGTTGTTTTGTGGATGTATTCATCCTTAATTTGGACCTAATGGTATCCATACCTCAAGTCAATCTTGGAGAAAATTGTAGCATCCCTTAATTGTTCAAGAAAGTCATTGATCCTTTGTAAGGGATACTTATTCTTAATGGTCATCTTATTGAGTTGTCTATAGTCTATGCACAACTTGAGTGTGCCATCCTTATTTTTGACAAACAAGGCTGGTGATCCCCATGGAGACACACTAGGCTGAATGTATCCTTTTTCCATCATCTCCTTTATCTGTAGTTTGATCTCAACTAGCTCTGGTGTGCTCATTCTATAGAGTGTTCTATACACTAGCACTGCTCTTGGTGCAAGTTCTATTGAAAATTCAATATATCTTCTTGGAGGTAGACCTGATACCTCTTTTGGAAACACATATTTATACTCTTATAATATGGGATGGTCTTGTAGGCTTGGTTTTTTTTTCTCAACAGAGTCCAACGCTTGTATTGCATACAAAGGACATCCTTTTCTGCAATACTTATTCACTTGAAGGGTTGATATTTGTCTCACTGAGACAAGATTTTGAATCCATTGTAGG